>LBNU01010005.1:100173-125039 GCA_014162995.1 Artemisia annua | reverse complement strand
TATTTAATGCATAAGCGAATTCTAGTGATCCCATGTTAGGAGCTTTTAGTCGGCTCGACATAGGAGTGAAGTAGGAGCTTATAGAGTTAGGGAAGATCGTACACGGCCCTACGAATGGTTTAAAGGAATACAACCCGTCATCCACACAATTGTAACAAACCAATTAACCGGTAAAAGATAGCTAGGGAGTAAGGAAATCTAAGTAAACACACTTTTCTCCATATAAGTTTCACAACCAATTTATTTTCTTGTTATTTTATTTTATTTGTAATAGTAGATATTTGGGTTAGTTGATTAGAAACTAATTCCGTCCACTCTTCCAAATACCCGAGATTTTACTTGCTTTCATAAAATATAAAAATACAAAAAAGAATCATCCCTCAACCCTTAGACCTAAATTAGAGTAGTTTTCAATCCTAACGATATTATTCCCCGAGAGAACAATCAATCCCCCGGTACTTGCCACTTCACTATACTACATCGGTCAGGTACACTGCCTGGTGGGGGTTGTAAGCTTCTCAAGATCCTTTGAGAGGTAAAACCTATTGTGAAGGTTGCAAAACCCACGCATCAAGAAGCAAAAGTCAAAGGGATCTCCTTCACTACATCAACTCCAAAGCTGTTCAAATTCGAGATATTAGATTCCACATTAACAACAGGAGAATCTACACCAACATGAGTATTCACGTCGGGCATACTTGCTGCATTCGCATTAGGTATGTTTGTGTTCGACAAATTAGTAGCGTATTCAGCACACCATCAGAAATACCATGCAGAAGAACTCATCGATTCTAATGGTTTCCCATCATCACCCAAAAGAACGAGTTTTCCTTCTAGCATTTGTGTTTTGAAATTACGAATTTTCGCAGCTAAATCAGTAAGATTTGGATCCTCATTACCAGGCGTAGTCTGATCAATAGCCTCCGACACTTCAGTAACATCTATATGTACATCAGCTGGTACATTAACCTTCTCGTTCAAATTCGGCTCCAAATCAACAGCAGCACCATCAGTAGGCTCATTCATATGAACTTTAGAAGCCAACTCAAAGAGAGTCAAAAAGTTAGTTGCCATAGCCAATGAACCAAAATTATTATCACTCGAATCATTCGCTTTTTTCTTTTTCTTTATTCCACCACCTCCACCTGAATCCACCCCTTTCAACATTACCAGTCACAAATGAAAGAAAACAAGAAGAACTAGTAGCGTCTTATCTTCAATGAATGCAGAAAAGCCCTAAAAAACTAGGGTTTTATAATCGAAAACCATAGTAGCATCACTTGTTTGGTTAACGTAGAAACAATATTAAACGCAATCAACCATGCAAGCACAATATACCAAAAGCGAATAAAAGAACATATACGAATATAAAACCTAAAGCGCAACAACCAGACAAAAAGGAGCACAATATAGTTGACTAAATCATAAGAAAATAAATTAATGTGATTGATCAGCCTATAATCTATTCACTAATGCATGAATTGGAACGAATAAGTTTATAAAAAGATTAAAGTTTTTTCATTATCGTATTCACCAAAATCGTCACATAGGGAAGGTTTTGAATTAATAACGTTATTAATAGTTGGATTCGGCACGATCTGACTATTTTTTGTTCGTTTAGTGTTGATTTAATATGTGTTATGAATTAAAAAAATGAAACTGATTTTTCGCTTTACAAGTTAGTTCGTAGTGCTTAATGTCCTTCAGTGCAGTTTTCGGATCATTCTTAGAGTTGCGAGGCTTATTAAGGATCTATTATGGTAGTTGAATCTATATTTTAAGCTCGCGATTTATGTTGTTATCGTGTGAATTGGATATCTTAGATGTATTTTTGTTTGTTCAAGCTTTGTGATATCTTTTAGAGTTTTGTATGTGGTTATGAGTGCTAAATTTATATACTTTGTATAATCTGTGGTCATAAGTGCGTTATGATATCCTTAAAAGTCTGATATGTGGTCAGAAATGATGTGGAATGTGCGTATTTATTATAATGGTTGATTATGTGATAGATGGAAATTATATGTAATGAAGTTGACATTGGTAACGTAATATTTATATGATATCTTAATGGGAACAACGTGGCATTATATAAAGTGAGTTTGCAAAGACAGTATAAAAGTAGCTTTTCAACTTTGTTTAGAGTTCGGAACATCGATAACAATTTGTTTTTATATGTGAATTCATGTTTTTAGGTTGTCATTGATGTTGTTATTGTGGGTTCTCTGTGCACCGCAATAGCAAAAGTTTTTACAACACAGACTGGCAGTAGCAGCAAAAGTATAGATTTAATTTGTAATGTTGACGCTTTACATCATCAAATGTTAATGTAGGGTGATTTGATTGTCGCATACTTGATTATCCTCTATAACATGCAAGCGTGTTTTGTACCCAATATCGTATCTAAGCACATAGATAAATATTCTTGGTTTATTTATTAAAAAAATATTTTCTTTTGTATTTAGGCTACCTAGGAAATGTCAGCACGGCAGGCTAATGTTCCGATGAGGAGAATGGAAGAAATCGATATGCAGTTTCTATTGGGAAGTGCCCATGTCATACAGATATTTATACCACTATAAATACGTGAGCCTACGGGGTCACACACATATATACATAGATATTACTTATTTGTGTATTTAATTAATATATTGTATATTTATTAAATATATTAATTCCAACGATAAACGCATAACGGTCGTTAGTTAGTTCGTTAGACGAACAATTAACTTTAAGCCCCTTAATTATTATGGAATGTAGATAATAATAATACTAAGTCAAAAGTCAATATGAGTGTACTTTTTATTTGGGGGGGGGCACCATGAATCAAAGGGGAGGGGGTGTTTGTGTCAATATTATGTAGCTTTTTCCTAAAGCTATGTAACCCCAATCTTAACACTATATAAGGAGGGTCCTAGGATCTGATTATTTCATCCCATTCTCTACTTTTATCTCTCCTAGATGAAATTGGAGAACCCCATGCAAGGGTTTTTTGATTTTTGTCTTTCTCTTGCGTGCGAAGCGCGTGTTTCGGTTCGGGTATCGTTGGCGTACTAGCATCCAGGTAATATTGGTTGATGTGTAGTGTGGATACACGTAGATGTTGCTTACTTTAGCAACTCTTTGGGTTTCATAGGGTGTCATGCAAGTGGATAACACACTTTCGTGTTTACGAGATTCGGTCTTCGTTAGCGTCTATCGCTAAAAGTTATGTTTTTCTTTTATTGTTTTATGTTAATTATTTTATCATAATTGTTTCTTTTTCCGCTGCATACTCATGTTTATTATATGTAATATAATAGGTTATTAGAAAAAAATTCCTAACAGTGGCATCACGAGCCGTTTGTATTGTATTTTAATTACATTAAAAACGTTAAAACGCTAAAAAGGCTAAAAACGCATGCAATTTGATAGTTCTCTTGATTTTTATGTGAAATCCCTTTAGGGTTTGATTTCTATAAAAATATAGACTCCGTTGAGTCAATAAAAATCTGAAAAAAATTATATGTATGGTTTTTTGATTAGAATTATGTTACAACGGTCTATAATTCACTTTATTGTGGCTTATTTAGCTTATTTACTTATGTAAATTGTAGCTGTTTGGCATCATGTTTAAATTAAATGAAAACATCGATGTCCTGGACAACAATCTAGTCAACTATGCGGTAAAATAACATGTTGTTGCAAACAAAATCAAAATTAGACATCTGCGCAAGCGACAAGAGTTTGTTTACATTTGCTATACTTCCTACAACCAAGCTACAGTTCACTATTTTGCTTGGATATGTTACTTGGATCTAAAAAAATTCTCAGATAACATTGGATAGTCCAAGCGGTTAAAGCTATTATGAAGTTTATGGGAAACTGTAAAGGGCTTGAAGAGGAGGAGGAAGTCCGTATAAATGTTTGTTGAAGAGGAAAAAGACACTGGTGGATATGAGGTTTAGGATATCCAGTTAGAGGAAGCATACTATAAATTTAAGATGGTTAGGAATGACGATTTGAAACTTCAAAGGATGATTCAGCTGGTAGAAAATGTTTGGTATGGATTTTGCTATATTTACGGATCGTTGGATCTATTTGGAATAATTTCAAGATATAATCATTTTGTGCACGATAAATGTAGTAGGATTTGTTGTTACTTTGTGCGGTTTAGAATGGTATGTTAAATATAAAGTGGGAATTGATGATTCGGCTGCTGGAAAAAATTGGATATGGATGTTGTATTTACAGGTCGTTGGATCTGTTATGTAACAATTTCAAGGTATTATCATTTGTACACGATAAATGTAGCAGGATATCTTGCGACATTTTAGAACGATACGTTACATGTAAAATGGGTATTTCTTTTTTAAACACTGTGTGTGACACTTTGACAATAAATTATACTATATAACATTCATTGAAGTAAAGTTGGGAGCCGAGACTGTTCCGAAGCCGCCGATTGGGAGGTTGGCTTGAGGGAGTGGGATGGCTTGGATGCATTGTGGAGCCGCGGGTCGAGCCGATACTGTTCACACGTCGAGCCGAGTCGTCAACTTAGAGGGATTAAAATATTAAATTCAGTGGGTTCTCCATTTAATTGCCACCTAATTTCTAGGGTTCACTGCATGCTGTACACCTGTATTCATTCTTTGAATTTCTTAGTGGGTTTTTCATTTGAGCTGTCACTTAATTTATAAGGACAATTTGCATGTTTTACACCTACTTTCACGTTTCAAGAGATGTTATATAGTAAGGTTGGGTGGGAGATTTTTAGAACTATTAAAAGGGATTTGGTACAAAAGGAGGTAGGAGGCTGCATTTCAACGTTTTTCAAGTTACGGGCAGATGTTTTGGTTTTTTGCGGTTTTAATTTGTTACCTCATTAGTGTTGTGTTAATGCTGTTTTTTGTTGTTGATAGGCCATCAGGTTATTTGGTGCTTAATCATTTGTTGGGGTTGCAATGTTAAGGGGGCCTATTCATATTTCAGGTGGTTCTATATTTTTCTTAGATTCTGGTCGTTTCAGGCTATTTTCTAGCTGAATATTAATTATTTTTTCCCCCACTTTTGATTCGTTACCTCGTTAGTGTGGTGTTAATGCCGTTTGTTGTTGTTGATAGGCCATCAGGTTATTCATTAAGGGGGCATATATGTATTTGAGGTGATTATATATATTTTTTGGATTTTGTTTGTTTCATGCTACTTTCTAACTGAAATATGAATGGAAATCTTATTTTGGCTTTTAATTTGTTACCTCAATATTGTTGTGTTAATGCCGTTTGTTATTGTTGATAGGTCATCAGGTTGTACGGTGTTTGATCATGGTGTTGGGGTTGCGTTGTTAAGGGGCATATTCATATTTCAGGTGATTATATATATATATATATATTTTGGATTTTGGTTGTTTTAGGCTACTTTCTAGCTGAAATATGAATGGAAAATTAAATCTTGAAAATGGTAATAATGAGCCTGAAGTACCTAATTACCATCTTGAAGTTGTTCATCTACCTCAACATGAATAGGAGGATGAGGCCTTTTTGAGGGAACGTTGGGATTAAATTCTGATTTCCATCGTTTTTTTAGTTTGCATGCTGATAGTGGATTGGTGGTTATGTGTTTGTGTTTGCTTAAGCTTTGTCGTAGGTCTGGTGTGTGATCACAATTGCTGGTTGTCTACGGTATGTTACAAGCTATGTTTTATTTGCCCATTATGATCTTTCAAAATTTTTTTACTTACTTTGTGCAATATTGGTGGGCTTCTTAATGTGTTTTTGTGTTAGTTTAAACTTTCTAATATCTTTTAGAGTGTGATACGTGATCTGAGTGCTAATTTTATACACTTTGTGTATTTTTTGGTCGCAGGTGCATGTGATAGCCTTTTAAGTCTGACATGTGGTGACGAGTGTTGATTTTATACGTTGTCTATGAGTTCTGATCATAATTGCTCATTTATAGAGCGTTAGAAGCTATTTGTTGTTTGTGCAAAATGGTAGGATGGTTTAATGATAGATTCACTTGCCTTAGAATTGTGGTCATTAGTGTTGGTTTGTTACTCTATGTATAACTTCTAGCTGTAAACGCTTATTTATCACACGCTAAAAGTTGTGTTCTATTTGGCTGCAATGATCTTTGAAGTTTTGTTTTTTGGTCTATGTAAAATGGTTGGATAGCAACCACTGTTATCATAAGCTGTGTTTTGTCTAGATGTGGCTAACTGACAATGATGTAATCCAGTAGAAACTAATGTGTTCTGCAAATCTGCATTATACAAAAAAGAATTCTTGCAATGTAGAATTTTGCTGACTATATTGTGTCAATTTACGTGATAACAGATTATGTGATACTGGACTTTGAGCAGTACGTTTCTTGCTCAAGATGAAGGGGAGTGGTGATCATTCTTATGTCAGAACTTCTGTTTTCAACCTGCCATTGATGTTGTTATTGTGAGAATTCTGTGCACGAAGATTAGCTGCTTCACATGTACATATTTTGTTTTTAACGCTAATACTTTATTGGGGGTAAGGTAATACAGTTTTCTGCATACTTCAAACGTCGTGAAAATCTAATTTAGATAATATTTGTTTGGCTATGATGAGCCTATTAGCAGATTGGTATTAATTTTGTTGCACTAGAAGTGTAATGCATAAAAATCTACCCGTGCTGTGTGCCCAATTCGATATCTGAGGCCAGGGATATATATTCCTAGTACAAATATTAATACATTTTTATGTTTTGTATTAAGGGTATCCAAGAAATGTTAGCTATTCATGTTAATATCGTGGTGAGGAGGACGGGATAAATCGATGAAAAGGTATCATTTTTTAACCACTTGTCGATTGCTATTACTTTATGGTGTTGTTTAGAAGTTAGTACTTTTGCAGTATTTTATAGCTATTGATGGTGGATTGTTTGTTGCTTGGAGTGAAATGTGTGTTGCTTAATGTGTGGAGGCTGCAGATGAACAACGAAACATTTTCTATAATAAAATGCAAAACTCCATGAAAACCTGGTATTTTACATGCTTTTAAATAAATATAAAAACCAAAGACAATGGTTATTAGAGTTTGCATTAGTACATTGTTTTATAGTTTTTAATAAAGCGGGTTTGTTGAGGTACACTATTAATTCGTTTCATGTAACCACCCATAAAATCTCACCACTATCATTCCCACTTCAATACCTATATCAGGTATTTTCACAGGTAAATTTTTACTTTTATATGCTTTTCACTACTTGCATGACTCTCTAGACCTGCTCACGTATCTACTCAAGCCAAATGTCTCTACACTCCCACCATATAAACTCTTAAGTATGTCAAGCCTAAGATCACAACACTACCACAATAACTAATCTATCACTCTAACACACTATATCTATCACAACATCACAATAAACCCTAATCCAACCCTAATTAAGCCTTATGTGTTTATGGTTATCTCTAAAACTCTAATTGCTTATCTAAACTAGTTTGGAAGTGTTCAAGGCTTATGTATGAGTTGCCTTAGCAACAATAGGATATCTTAGCACCCCTAAACCCTAGTACAACCTCTTAGAGCTTAGGTACAAGTCTCTTAAGCATAAAACCCTAACTAGGTCATAAAGTCCCGGAATTAGGTCTAAACTATCCCAAATCTTTAGTATAAGCTACCACCACTTAGTATAAGCTTCTTAGGACATAACTTTAGTCACTAAACACTCATAGGACCCTAATCTAGGCACTAAACCCTAAGCTAAACCCTAATCTCTCACTAAGCAAAATTAGGTCAAAACTAAACCTAAGTTAACCCTAATCCTAAAACTAAGTACCTTAAGCACCTCAAACACCTCAAGCACCTATCCTAGCTACTTACCCACCTACTTGTCACCTCTAAGCACCCTAGCACACATTTTACAAGTAGGTGATGCACCTACTTGTCACCACTACCACCACACGGCCAAACCACCACCACACACTACCCTAGACTTCATTAGTCACCCTTATAGCTCCTATTAGTCACCTAGTAGCTGTAGATAGTCACTTCCCCCTCATGCCACCTAGCTTTCCCTTTCTTGCACACCAAGTCCAACGAGGGCTATATAAACCCTCATACCCCCTCTCTTTCAACCCATAACTTCCCTTCTTTTCACCTCATATACTCTGGTCCCAGTAGTAGTAGTAGAGCCCTTGTAGTCCTAGAATTCTAGTGGTATAAGCCTTGAAGCCCTATCGAGTTTATTTTTGCCTAGGAAACCCTAAAAACCCACGTTAAGCCCTTCCTTGGTCACGTAAGCTTTTAATCTTGTTCTAATAGCTTTATTATAGTATTAGGATATTATTAGGATGCCTTAGAACCCTTGCCTAAGCCTTGATCATTTTCCTTTAAGTGTTTTCATTTTAAAACCCTAGTTTTAGTCGAATTCATGTTTATGTGCTTCCTTACCATAAGCTATAAGCTAGTTTAGGCAACTTATTTAAGCTAATATTAGTTATTCATAAGCTAGAAAACTCTTTTGTTTCATAAAAATATAGTTTGCATAGTTTTAGGACTAGTTTTGCAAAGTTTTCCATGCATAGGGGTATATATGGTAACTTTCTGAAAATATTAAGTCTATGGACTATTTTTGACATTTCTTAGAAGTATTAAGTATAAGGACCCTTTTTGCAAAGTTATATAACCTTAGGATAAAAAGTGAAATAGTTATATACTTATAAGGACTAGTTTTGCAAATGTTATAAAGTTAAGGGTATAAATGGTAAATTTTGAAAACTTATAATTCCAAGGGACATTTCTGTCATTTTCCTAAAATATATAAGTATAGGGGCTAATTGTGTAAAGTCTATATAGTTAAATGTCTAAATGATATAAGTTTATAAGTTTAGGGTAGATTTTGTAAATATATAAACTATAAGGGTATAAAGTGAAGTATTTTCATATAAAAACTAAAAACTATCTTTTACTTAACAACATGACACAATAGTAGGGAGCTTCATGTGAGGGGATTCATTTGGGTATTCGTTTTGACGAGTTTGCTGGGTTTACGATTTAAAGTGCTCTGGCTCCTCAAATGTTTACTACATGACCTCTGGATTATGATTGCCCGAACGGTGTTATGTTATATTTATAACCTAAAGTACTTAACAACGTGACGCAATACTAGGGAGCTTCATGTGAGGGTTATATACTTCTGAATTATGATGGCCCGAACGGTATTATGTTTAATAACATAATACAATACTAGGGAGCTTCATGTGAGGAGTATGTACCTCTGAATTATGATGGCCCGAACGGTGTTATGTTATAACTAATAATCCTAAGAATGATTACTTGAAAAACCTAAATAAGATAACTAGAGCTTGACATACACCCACACCTATAACAAACCCCAGGATACGTGAGTAAGCAGTCTAGTCTCCGAGTCACTTTTACATCAATCAGATTTCCCTAAGCCCAGGTGAGTTCATAGCCTCACTCTTTCTAAATGCTTTATAAACCCTGTGAGGGGGATACGTGCTTACTTTTTCTCTTTAAATCGAATACAAGTCTTTTTCTTTGGTTATTGCACGAGTAAACTACCTGCCACCACTACACAACTAAATTCATGAACTTAATCACTTGCGAGTGAACGCGAATATAATTGATAGATCTATTGGATTTTGACAACTACCGTTGGTTTGCCCTTTCCAAAGGCACCAATAAGTATTATATTTGAACCCTCTAAAGGATTAACTTTGGCAAGTTATCCTTTCTGTCCCATCATGGTCTGGTCTGCAGTGCCCCATGATCTGGACTGTTAACGTGTGGTTCATGAGCTTAGTGCAATAACCCACTCCATGACAATTGTATATGCATTGCAATTATCATAAAACATTACATTTTCCTTGAAGGGTGTAACAACTGAACCCTGTGGAACTTGTATTCACTATCACTTAAACCTATGACTCTCACTCAACACCTAGTGTTGACTTTTAAGCATGTATCCTAGGTATATGGCTGTTACAGATCTATGGCATGGAGCGGCACTGAACTTTGAGGACTTTCAACCCTGTTATCATTCAAATACTATTTCACACTTAGATTTACAGGACCTCTTCTTAATAAAAACTCTGATATTTTAATGAATGATAACTTATTTATAAAAACGTCTCTTTTCGAGTCGTTTTATATTATTGTGACTGTGATTCCATGAAGTAATACCCCAGATCTAAATCCGCTGCGATCTGTGAAAATGGGGGTATTACATTTCATGGAAAATTTCCCCCCATTTGAATTTAACACGATTAAAAAGTGAATTATCGCTAACGTTCATGTTTAAACAACAACTGTTTTTTTACACAACTCTCGCTCTTAGGTTTGACGTTAATTTACTGTTGGTTTTATCATAATGCTACCACTAATGCTCTAGAACATCGACCATTAGTTTAAGGTTATTCAGCTTTCTACATACTTCCTAGGTTATTGTCGTATATCTAATTTGGATATTAGTTGCCTGGCTCTGATTATTTTGTCACTTGGTTCATGTTAATTTTGATGTTGGGAAAAGTTGACAGCAGAAAATGCATCCATGTTTTGTCGCCAGTGCAGTATCTGAGCCAGAGCATAAATATCTTGTCTCTAATTACTGAGATATTGTCCATTTTTTTATNTCGTACCCCCTCTCTTTCAACCCACACCTTCCCTTATTTTCACCTCATATACTCTGGTCCCAGTAGTAGTAGTAGAGCCCTTGTAGTCCTAGAAGTCGAGTGGTATAAGCCTTGAAGCCCTATCGAGTTTATTTTTGCCTAGGAAACCCTAAAAACCCACGTTAAGCCCTTCCTTGGTCACGTAAGCTTTTAATCTTGTTCTATAGCTAGTATTAGGATATTATTAGGATGCCTTAGAACCCTTGCCTAAGCCTTGATCATTTTCCTTTAAGTGTTTTCATTTTAAAACCCTAGTTTTAGTCGAATTCATGTTTATGTGCTATAAGTCCTTACCATAAGCTATAAGCTAGTTTAGGCAACTTAGTTAAGCTAATATTAGTTAGTCATAAGCTATAAAACTCTTTTGTTTCATAAAAATATAGTTTGCATGGTTTTAGGACTAGTTTTGCAAAGTTTTCCATGAATAGGGGTATATATGGTAACTTTCTGAAAATATTAAGTCTATGGACTATTTTTGACATTTCTTAGAAGTATTAAGTATAAGGACCCTTTTTGCAAAGTTATATAACCTTAGGATAAAAAGTGAAATAGTTATATACTTATAAGGACTAGTTTTGCAAATGTTATAAAGTTAAGGGTATAAATGGTAAATTTTGAAAACTTATAATTCCAAGGGTCATTTCTGTCATTTTCCTAAAATATATAAGTATAGGGGCTAATTGTGTAAAGTCTATATAGTTAAATGTCTAAATGATATAAGTTTATAAGTTTAGGGTAGATTTTGTAAATATATAAACTATAAGGGTATAAAGTAAAGTATTTTCATATAAAAACTAAAAACTATCTTTTACTTAACAACATGACACAATAGTAGGGAGCTTCATGTGAGGGGATTCATTTGGGTATTCGTTTTGACGAGTTTGCTGGGTTTACGATTTAAAGTGCTTTGGCTCCTCAAATGTTTACTACATGACCTCTGGATTATGATTGCCCGAACGGTGTTATGTTATATTTATAACCTAAAGTACTTAACAACGTGACACAATACTAGGGAGCTTCATGTGAGGGTTATATACTTCTGAATTATGATGGCCCGAACGGTATTATGTTTAATAACATAATACAATACTAGGGAGCTTCATGTGAGGAGTATGTACCTCTGAATTATGATGGCCCGAATGGTGTTATGTTATAACTAATAATCCTAAGAATGATTACTTGAAAAACTTAAATAAGATAACTAGAGCTTGACATACACCCACACCTATAACAAACCCCAGGATACGTGAGTAAGCAGTCTAGTCTCCGAATCACTTTTACATCAATCAGATTTCCCTAAGCCAAGGTGAGTTCATAGCCTCACTCTTTCTAAATGCTTTATAAACCCTGTGAGGGGGATACGTGCTTACTTTTTCTCTTTAAATCGAATACAAGTCTTTTTCTTTGGTTATTGCACGAGTAAACTACCTGCCACCACTTCACAACTAAATTCATGAACTTAATCACTTGCGAGTGAACGCGAATATAATTGATAGATCTATTGGATTTTGACAACTCCCGTTGGTTTGCCCTTTCCAAAGGCACCAATAAGTATTATATTTGAACCCTCTAAAGGATTAACTTTGGCAAGTTATCCTTTCTGTCCCATCATGGTCTGGTCTGCAGTGCCCCATGATCTGGACTGTTAACGTGTGGTTCATGAGCTTAGTGCAATAACCCACTCCATGACAATTGTATATGCATTGCAATTATCATAAAACATTACATTTTCCTTGAAGGGTGTAACAACTGAACCCTGTGGAACTTGTATTCACTATCACTTAAACCTATGACTCTCACTCAACACCTAGTGTTGACTTTTAAGCATGTATCCTAGGTATATGGCTGTTACGGATCTATGGCATGGAGCGGCACTGAACTTGGAGGACTTTCAACCCTGTTATCATTCAAATACTATTTCACACTTAGATTTACAGGACCTCTTCTTAATAAAAACTCTGATATTTTAATGAATGATAACTTATTTATAAAAACGTCTCTTTTCGAGTCGTTTTCTATTATTGTGACTGTGATTCCATGAAGTAATACCCCAGATCTAAATCCGCTGCGATCTGTGAAAATGGGGGTGTTACATTTCATGGAAAATTTCCCCCCATTTGAATTTAACACGATTAAAAAGTGAACTATCGCTAATGTTCATGTTTAAACAACAACTGTTTTTTTACACAACTTTCGCTCTTAGGTTTGACGTTAATTTACTGTTGGCTTTATCATAATGCTACCACTAATGCTCTAGAACATCGACCATTAGTTTAAGGTTATTCAGCTTTCTACATACTTCCTAGGTTATTGTCGTATATCTAATTTGGATATTAGTTGCCTGGCTCTGATTATTTTGTCACTTGGTTCATGTTAATTTTGATGTTGGGAAAAGTTGACAGCAGAAAATGCATCCATGTTTTGTCGCCAGTGCAGTATCTGAGCTAGAGCATAAATATCTTGTCTCTAATTACTGAGATATTGTTCATTTTTTTAATTTAGGCTATCCAAGATAGTTAGGTGGACATACTAATGTTGGATTAAGGAGAGTATAAGAAATCGATATAAATGTTTTGTGTGATGCTTGCGAGGGTAAGTTACATGATAAGGAAATCATTATCCAATCTTCTTTGTGACAAAAACTCGCCTAGCTCTCTTGCTAGGAAATATTTATATCGATTTCTTCTGGCATCCTTACTCCAATGTTAGTATGCCCATTTTACATGTCACATATAGTCTAAATAGTGCATGATTAATGTCTTAGGTAACACGTCTTTTGGTTCGGGCAACCTAATTACAGCGGGTTGGCATGCAAATGGATTTTGCTATGAAAAAAGAAGCTCTAGGGATGCCTTTAGTTTGTTCTCTAGCCTGCTGCACTGACTCAGGTACATTGTAGTTTCATTTTTTCTATCATGTTTTGTGAAATTCCTAGCGGGGAGTTGTTTAATTAGTTGACCAAATTTATGTATTGCTAAGTTGATTCAACAAAGCCCGATGGCATTTCTGGCAATTTATTTTGACTATTTGCTATTTTGTACTTAAAATTAGTGATTTTAATCTTGCAAAAGTAGACAAGTACCCTCTTGAGGGACCCACAAGAGCTACAGTTAGTGGGGGTGAAGGTTCATCTGAGATTAACGTCGGACTCTCTAATAACTTTTAGGCTGCTAAATTGGCTAACGATCCTAATGGTCATCATGTTATTATCCGAGGAAAAAAAGGCCCTGAAGAGGAGGACAAAGTCCGTGCGATTGTTTGTTCAAAAAGAAAAAGATACGGTCATGTTCCAATACACATGAGAGTTACTGGATACAGATTTCCTAAAACTGTAAACCATAAAATTTAATCGTATTTTGTACCTAATATGATATCCGAGCTGAATAATAGATATTCTTGGGACAGTTACTAATAGAATGATATTTTTTGTATTCAACCTATGCAAGAAATGTCGTACGACATAAATGTTCGGTCGAGACGGATGGAAGAAATCGATATAAAGTTGTATGACTTTTGAAGTAAGGTTTTTTTATGAAGTTGTCCGGATATTACCAAAGCGGATCATGCTTCGCCGGTCACTTGCACTAATATAATACCACCGGAAAATTAAAAAACAACGATTTTGTGTAACTTTATATGTGTCTTATTTAGGAAAATAGGTGGTTTGGTAGTTCAATAATAATTGTTTTCTCTTCTACTTTTCCAAACAGCCACATGCTTCATTCATGTTTGGATCTTATGGATAAAAAGATCGCTTCTTTGTTTACAATTGGCACACTTCATAGAAACGAGTTACAATTCACAACCTCCTGTTTTCTGTCTCTCCTAAAATTCAAATGTTTTTTCCATTGTAAGTGTCGGCTTCGGAATAGTACAGACCCATTTAGACAAGGTTGACAAGAAACAGTTAAAAATGGGGATCGTGTACTGTTTCAAAGTCGTTAATTTATAAGCCAAGTTAAAGGTATCACGTCTAAGTCCTTTTCTTCCTTTCAAAAATTTAGTCTTACAACACATATAGTACTAATGTATACAAGCGCTCCGCGGAAATGCGCAGGTTGAAAGCCTCGTTTACGTATAATGTCCAACAACAAATATTATAACCGTCAAATTAACATACAATAAACTAGCTTTACCACAACACATAATGTATCAGCAACCGGAACCAATATAAATATTCAACATTCGGTTTAGTCAATGTTTTACTGTATTTATAGTAAAAATCGCTTAAAAAAACTACTTTCATATAAAAAAAATTGCAGTTCCTTCATTAAAAAGAATTGGTATTTCTGGTGTGTGCAATGGTCTGATATACAAACACTTCACCGCTACGCGCGGGTTAAAATCCTCATTGTTGAACAAGTTTCAAACAAAAATGAGGTTGTTATAATTGGTATATTTTATTTATTACATTTTTTTGTTTTAATCATCTATATTCATATTTCTTTCTTTGTATTGTACAAATTTATCACATTCTTGCTTGAAATCCCGCTCTCAATCATGATCTGTATTTTAATCCTAATATCACAACTATAATTGTTTAACGCTATAAAATTCTGTTACTATGTACAAATACAAGACATCGTCTAGTTTCTAATTAAAAAGTGTTTGACACCTGCCAAGATTTTTTGCAATCATGTTGGAAGGGGATGAGAATGTGAGATGGCATATACCCTTTCGCTCTTTCTTAGGGATATCATCTTTCTATCATTCTTAGAGTTGCTTAGTATTTGCTACTATAAAATAAAGGGTATCCACTATTGTATACGGCCCTTATCATATTTATTAAGAGCATCTACAATGCATAAAGTCTTTAAGACTTGATGCATTTAATGCATTTAATGCAAAATGCATTTAATGACTAAAGCTTTGAGCAAAGACTTGAGGTTCACCAAGTCTTTGAAGAAAAGCTTTTCAAAAAGCTTTTGAAGCAATGCAAAAAACATCTTAAAATGACTTTTTGAAATAGTAAAAAGCTTTTAAAAGCTTTACCCATTGTGGATGCTCTAAAAGGATTACCAAATCAAAACTAACAAATAAAGAATGTGCAAGTGTCAAGTAAAGTGAATGTAAATATGCAATGTCAACTGTTCACAAGAGATTTGAGTGACTTAATCGTTTTAAATTTGGTCATTTTGAGCATGACAGCAAGAGATTATCAAAGAGGCCGCCAGTCGTTTCAGTTGAGCTTGAGACATGCGTAAATATCTGGCCGCAACATTAAAGAATATTTATCTATATTAGGAAAAAGGATAAAGAATATTATATTATTATCACATTTTAATAGCAAAAGTTTTGAATTAGGATATCTTATAAGTACTCGTGGCTCATCAGAAAAGGGGTGAATGTACAAAAGATTTATAGTTCAAAACAGTTTTTTACTTTTTTATCAGTTTTTATTTCGTGTTTTCTGTCAGTTTTAAGCGTTTGACTTATTAAACTTTATATTTTTTCTTCTTTAGGTTTACAGTTTTTTAATATAAACAAAATTATTAAAAAAAAAATAAATAAAAAATAAAAATATTGACAAAAGTAGAGAGGTACAACTTGTAATTTTAGGGTCTTCATAACCTCACCTTTTTGAATTATGTTGGGTAGTGCACCACCACGCGTGGTCCCAATACCCATTCTCCAACCGCGCGCTAAACCTCACTTTGTGCACTGGTTTGGTGGTGGAGACCACCGAACTATTTGCTTTTTTTTTTTTTTTTTTTTTTTTTTTTTTTTTTTTTTTTTTTTTTTTTTTTTATTTTAGTGTATATTTAAACAAAGTAAGTTAATTTTATGTGTTTTGTTTGGTGGTGAGTGGTGACCACTACACATGTTTGATGATGGTTTTGATAATGTGCCGTATGATAATTTATACGCGGTCTATAAAGTGAATTTCATCTCTCATAAAGTGATACTTCGTTAGTTCATTGTATCTTTCATTCTTGAAAAAATATCAACCAACTTACTCAACNTTTTTTTTTTTTTTCTTTTTCTTTTGTACGATGTATTTTGGCGTATATTTAAACAAAGTGAGGTAATTTTATGTGTTTTGTTTGGTGGTGAGTGGTGACCACTACACATGTTTGATGATGGGTTTGATAATGTGCTGAATGATAATTTATAAACGGTCTATAAAGTGAATTTCATCTCTCATAAAGTGATACTTCATTAGTTCATTGTATCTTTCATTCTTGAAAAAATATCAACCAACTTACTCAACCATCATTGAGCTCAGTTACCAAACCTAACCATACATCTATGCAAATTGAGGCTCTCTTTAAGACCCCATTTGTGTAATCAACCCAAATTCCCAAACCAAACTTCAAAAACCACCCATGAAACAAAGAACAAAAAATGAAAACAGAGCAAAAGAACACTAGATTCAACTCAAATCTCACCCATATCTCATCATTATCTTTATCATTAAACCCTTCATGTCAAATACACCCATTTTACACATCAGAAGTTGGAATATGTCCATATTGTCTAAAAGACAAGCTAATGAACCTTATCTGCTCAGATTGTGGAGAACAAAGGATCACACCATGTTCATGTTCTTGCTCAGAATTCTCATCATATAGGAACTCATATTCCACTTTGGATGTTGGAAGTGTTGGACGAATATCATTTTTGATTGATAATGATAAGGGATGTACTAATGGTGATGACACTAAGTCGATATTTTCGAATATGTTAAAATTGAAGCAGAGTGAAGAGAGTAAAACAGAAGATGTTGTTTTGCTTAAAAGAAGTAATAGTTGTGTTGTTGAGGTTAAAAAAAATAAAGGGTTTTGGAGAATTTGTAAGTTTTTCAAAAATATGAGGAAAAAAAGTGAGATTGATGGATCAACATCAAGGTCACTTAGTAGTTTCATGGATAGTAATATTAATCATGAGGTGAGTAGTATGGATGGTTCAAGTGCGAAAGTGTCGAATTCTAAGGAATTTGAGTCAAGAAAGAGTGACTTGATGGATTTTGAAAATGGGGTTGTGGTAAAAGATGTTAATTTGTGTAAAATGGATGATGATGATGATAGTGATGATGAGTTTATTGATTTGAAAATAGATTTATTTGGTAAGTCAAAAACAGAGTACTCTGTTTTTAAGGATAGTGATACAATGGATTTAGTTCCTAGTGGTGGTATGGGATCGTCGTCCTGTCGGTTTATGGTTAATGAGCGAGGGATTAAGAAGGTGAAGAATAATCATATGAAGGCATGGAAATGGATTTTTAAGCATCATTCTGGGAAGAAAGATTTGAATCATATATTGAAATCTTGAATTATGACTCCCAACAAAGTCTAGTGTCATACTGTATGTAATCTGAAAGTGTACTTTTGTTCTTAGATTATGGATATGAAAGTCTTCTGTTATGTTGATGTAACAAAATTACTAGTGGATATTGCAATGCTCTTAGTGTGTATAAATGCCGTCGAATAAGTGAATAACAATCGACGGCTTACGAGTATTCAAAACCTTATGGTATCATTCAATTCTAAACAATAAAAAT
Source organism: Artemisia annua (assembly GCA_014162995.1). Classification (NCBI taxonomy): domain Eukaryota; kingdom Viridiplantae; phylum Streptophyta; class Magnoliopsida; order Asterales; family Asteraceae; genus Artemisia; species Artemisia annua. Next base: position 106,893 of record LBNU01010005.1, on the reverse strand, counting down.
TTAGAAGTAGTCATATGAAGGCCTGGAAATAGATATTGAAGCATCATTCTGCCATTCTGGGAAGAAAGATCTTAATCATATCTTGAAATCTTGAATGTTGACTCAAAAGAAAGTCAAATAATTGTGATATTGTAATATGAAAGAAGCCTAATTTTGTTCTTACATTATGGTTATGGAAGGGTTTGGTTATGTTGGTTCTTTTACATGATGTAACATAATTACTAGTTCTATAATAGATATTACAATGCTCTTAATGTCTAATATGTCATTGTGAATAAATGTTTGTCCAATTAACATAGTCATCTAAGGCAGTTCCAGGCTAGATACATGGAATGCTATAGTTTTGTATCACTTAGATTGGTGCATGTAACATCTTTTAAAAAGATTCAAGGAATATTGAAAGGTGACCTGATGGAGTGAATGTGAAGGAAACAAGTTAAAGCGTTGATTGGGTGGAGCTTTTGATGAATTTTAACCTCAGAAATGTTTTGTTTGTGTAACAAAATACAGGTCCACAGGTATAAAAATTGTAGAAAAGATGGCATCCAATGAATTTAAATAAGACTCGGAAGCCAAATTATTTTGATCTTTATGGCCTATTTAGGTTCATCGGCCTATGCACTTTTTGGGCCATATTGAAGCAAAAGAAATGGGCTATTGTAATCATCATTCATCGAACTCATGTGTATGTAATTTCACTTTATTTTTGAAGTGTTTAGACATTAAAGATTGCAAATACATAAATTGTGAGGAAGCCATCATTTCATATATCATGCAACTTATAGCTTATGTGCGGTCACTTCACCGCAGCCACCACCTACTATAATCATCATCGTCCAAACGATTGGTGTTACAAAAACTAAATACTATCATTTCCCATCCTAGCTCACATACCATACGAGGCCCTGCAAGATAATCCCTACATAAAGGGCATGTCGTGTGCTTGTGCTCAACACAACGGTCCAAGCAATCTTTATGAAACAAATGTTTACATCTCAACTCTCTTATCTCATCATCTACTTCTATCACGTGTAAACACACCGCGCATTCCTCAAGCTCATTAGAACTTGAGTTTTTGCTAAACCAACTTCTTTTGAGCTCGAGTCCACTTTTCATTGGCACCTTATAAGATATCGATCGACGAAAAAATGCATCCAAAGCCCAAGTTAGATAAGTAGAAAATGCTGTTGATATTAAGATTACGAATCTTCTTGCCATTTGAGATGGATAGATAGGTGAGAGTGAGTGAAGAAAATGATTGTTGTTATCATTAACAATCATGAGTACGCATTTATATACACACAAAAACACACATGCAAAATGAAAATATAATTTATAAAAGCAAAGATGATCATGATAAATTGATAATGTTGTCATGTTGCAAGAAGCGGAGTCATTGCCCATATTGGTATTCAATAAATGTGGACTCATAGACAAATGAGATATTGTTTATAAATAATAAAGTGTTTTGTTTACCAATAGTGCATTAGTGCTATGCAATCAAAACAACTAACCAAAAATCAAATCTGAGTGGATGAAGCTTTTTATCTTTTTTATATAATTTTATTGGTCATCTAATATTTCAATGATTACTGATTGAATATGAGTAACGCTATATCCGCACACATTTCATAAAAAACGTTTCACATGCATATGTGTCACATCTTTTATATAATAAAAGAAAATCCCAACTAAAGGTTTTTTGTAACAAGAAAATCCCAACTAAAGGTCTTTATTAGGTAATAACTGAGTTAGTTGATTTATTTTTAATTAGTTAAAAAGGTAAAAGGATAAATCTTTCTTAATTTGGTCCCAAAAAAAAAAAGTTGTAGGGTAAAAGCCATAAATACTCAATGTACTTACAAAAAAGACTCATTTTACATACTTTACTTTTATTATTATTATTCTTCTTACTAAACTTTGTATTTTTTTCATTATACATAACTAATATGGTTTGTTAAGAGAATTTTGGTCATTTCTCACATCTTCATCTTCAACCTCCATAACCCATTTCCAGTGATAGTGGCAAAACCCAACTCATGCTGATACAGTTTACCTATCATTCTTCCCGGATATGATGTTAACACTTTCAATTAGTTTTGGATAATAGATGAGTTTTATGAGCTAGTGCCCCTAAAATAATTATGTTAGATACTTCTTACGAGCTAGTGCCCCTATCGTTCTTCCCGGATATGGGAGGTTTTTGGGTGATGCTCCAATTCCAGTCTAAAACCGCCTTACAACATGCATCTGATTCTTCTAGTATTGATGAAAGAGTAGCTTGGATTGATGTTGAGGGTGTTCCTCTAAAAGTTTGGACTCGTAATACCTTCGCTAAAATCTCTTCGAAATGGGGTTCCCTTTTGTATGAGGAGGATGAGGATGCTCCATACTTTCATAGGAAGCGATTGTGTATTAAAACCACCTCCAACGAGAATATTTGTGAGTCTTTCAAAATTGTCGTTAAAGGTAAGATTTTTTGGATTCGTGTAAAAGAAGTATCAGGTTGGGCTCCTGATTTTTCAGACTCTCCGGATGACTCTTCTGAGTCGGATAATGAATATGTTGATGACAAATCAAAAGATTGATGTTCTGACAAGGCAAGTGAGCCTGAGGAAATTCCTGAGACTGTCTTTGAAGCTGAAGAACCTGGTGAAATTAAAGGGTCTGTCACGAAGGAAAGTAAGCATGAAGAAATGGACGAAACTCATTCCGAGGACCCTTTTAATATTTATAATCTTCTTGAAAAAAAACAACAATTACATCATAATATTTCGATTCAATCAGAAGAAGATCCTAAGTACCCGCCGGGGTTCTCACCTCATAATTCTAATGGACTTGTTAAGGAACTGTCTCGTCAGAACAGGATCATGGTTATCAGACAGGCATCAAGGAGGATGTATGTATTTCGGCTAATTCAGGTTCATTTAAGCAGGTTAATACTCCTAAACCAGGCGGTTCTATGCTACAACTCATCGAAGATCTGATTAAAGTAGGACAAACAATGGGTTACAAAATGGAGGGGTGCATAAATGACATCGAAGAGATTGTGAAGAAACAAGGAGAGCAAGAGTTTTATAAATGAATTTTTTGTCCCTCAACGTTCAAGGTCTTGCCTAAAAGACAAAAAAGATTTGGTAAAGGAGTTATGTATTAAAAATAGAGTTAATTTTCTTTCTTTACAGGAAACTAAAATGGAGCATGTGAACCTTTTCGACATCAGATCTTGTTGGGGTAATCTTTCTTTTGATTTTGTAGTCGGTCCTTCAGTAGTTAATTCTGGAGGCATTTTATGTGTTTGGGACTCTATTATGTTCCATAAGGAAAATTCTACAGTTTTGGATTATTTCATTGCTATCATGGGAAAATGGCTTCCCAATGATAAGAATTATCTTATCATATCGATTTATGCTCCTCAAGAGCTCTCAGAGAAAAAGATGCTTTGGCAATATTTGGTTCATGTCATATGCGGTTGGAATGGCGATGTTATTATTATGGGTGATTTTAATGAAGTCCGTACTGAAGTTGAAAGATTCGGTTCTTCTTTTAACGCTCGTGGTGCGGCTGCTTTTAATTCTTTCATTTCTATAGGTGGTTTGGTTAAGGTGCCATCAGGTGGTTACTCTTATACATGGGCTCATAAATTTGCTACCAAAATGAGTATGTGACAACCGTGATTTTAGCAGATTGGTTTGACTTATAGTCTCGTTTCATTTGACTTTGTTTGGTGTGAATTAAATGTTTTATGTGGTATATGTGTGAGATAGGTATGATATAGCTATGATGAGTATGAATGTGGCACTAAATCCCTTTGCGAGTAAGGTTGTTGTGGTGATTTGAGTGGTATTGATTTTGGGTAAGTTCATTTTGATCGCCTTTGTGGTGTAGAAATAACTTGTGTAGTTTTGACGTTTGTGGTTTTGCGTAACAAGTCTTCGTTCAAGTATTTGAGCGTTAGTAAGTTACGAGGAGGTTATTTTTGTGAGTAATATTTATAAAGAGTGTGAAATTCTATTTTTGGAAACTTTGTTTTGAAAATGATTATTTTTCCGGTTTGTCGTAAAATTAAGGTTTATCGCGAAAGACGTTAGGTTTTGTTTCGGGAATACATAAAATATGAAAAGTATGAGGTTTTGAGTGTAATAAGTAAATTTTAAAAAAATAAATAAAAAAATATATAAATATGGTGTATATAAATCGGTTAGGAAAAAAAAGGGAAAAATGAAACCAAATTTGAGCCCAATTACAACACCTAATGATAAAGATTATCCATAAATAATATATAAACAAACCCCAACACCCCACAAACGTTTTTTTTGAGTTTAGGGTCGATCCAAGAGAGAGCAAGAAGAAGGAAAAATTAGGGTTTTGCTCTTGAAGCCAAAAATTAAGCGTAAGGTATATTTTCAACACTAGTTTTCATTCAGTTGATGTTTTAATGATATAATTTGTGTAATATGAATTATGATGGAATTAGGGTTTATAAGTTTCTGTGATTTTATGATATAAAACATATTAGAATCATTAATTGATAATGGTATGAGGTTTGGTTAAGTGATTAGAGCGTAAAACATGTTAGTTTGCGAGTTAGGGTTTGGACAGAAAGTTAGGGCTGTAAAGATACGAAGTTATTTAATAGTTGTTAATGAGTTAGATCACGAATTTTAACTCTAAATTGTAGTTCAATGAAAGATATTTTCAAAAAGTCCAACCACGATTGATTTCGAAGTCGGGAAGTTAGTCTTTTGATTTTTACGAAATAAGGTGTCAAAGCTGTTAAACCGGGACAGAATTTGGGTAAAAGTTTGATAGTGCTTAGTGGATGAAAAAGTGTTATTAAGGTTAGCCCTTCTGGGAAAGTTAAGTCTTAGGTTATGTTAGACTCCCACGAAAAGGATTCGCGATAAAAAGTTGTGTAGGTATTTTTATAAAATCAAAAACTTTTGGTGCACGTTCAGATCCGAATCTGGATAGTTAANGAAAAAAATCTTAAACGGGTTGGCGGGTCGACCTACTTAATTTATTCCCAACCCGAACCTGACCTGTTTAATAAACGGGTTAGATGGGTCGACCCAAACCCGACCCGAAATCTATTTAACTAAACCCGAACTTGTTAATTTTCGTGTCGGTTTCAGGTCGGGTTTCGTGTCGGGTCAGAAATTGCCACCCCTAAGCTGGGGTATGCATTTACCCTTAGCTGAGATCTCTTATAACAACAGTTATGATTCTATTATTTAGTATGCGTCGTTTGGAATGTTGTATGGAAGGAAGTGTAGATCACCTGTTCTGTGGGTAAAGGTTGAAACAAGCCAACTAATTGATCCTGAACTGGAACGAGAGACTACGGGTATGGTGTGCAGATTTAGAAAGGACTTAAGGCAGCGAGAGATGATCAAAAGAGTTATGCGGATAGTCGCCGTAAGGCTTTAGAGTTTAATGTTGGTGGTTTGTGATGTTGAAAGTGTGTTCTTGGAAAGGTTTTTGTGCGTTTTGGTAAGAAAGGCAAGATAGCACCGAGATATGTAGGACCGTTTGAGATTACGGAAAAGATTGGATTTGTGGCATGACGATTGAGATTGCCTCAGGAGTTAGGTAGAGTGCATGATACGTTTCATGTATCTAATCTGAAGAAGTTTTTGGCGGATGCTAGTTTGCATGTGCCATTAGATGAAGTTAAGGTTGACAAAACCATTCAGTTTGATGTGGAACTTGTTGAGATTATGGATTGAGATGTTAAGAGTGGAAGCGTGGTAAGTTAGTATCGGTGAAAGTACAATGGGATTTGAAGCATGGTCCTGAGTTTACTTGGGAACGTGAGGATCAGATGAGATCTAAGTACTCAGATTTGTTTTGCTGATGTAGTTGGTGAGTAGATTGTTTGTAGTTGGAGTTAGATCGAAGAAGTTAAATGCGGGGATGTCGTACTTACCTGTGAGAAGTCGTTTGGATTATTCGTGTTATGGATCGGGGTAGTGTATTTATTTTTCGTGTATCGTTGGAGTATCAGGATGTTTTCGATCGTGTGAATTCGGGTATCTAGTTGGTTCATATTTGGTGGTTCTTTCTCTGTGATTTTTATGTCATGGTAGAATCCCACATCGTCATAAGAATGGTTAACGATTTATGGTTTTATGGTGTGGTACCGCTTATATATCCATAAATTTTCTTAAGGTTATTGATGAGACGAGTTGTTAAATCTCGGGACGCGATTTTCCTAAGTGGGGGATGATGTGACAACCGTGATTTTAGCAGATTGGTTTGACTTATAGTCTCGATTCATTTGACTTTGTTTGGTGTGAATTAAATGTTTTATGTGGTATATGTGTGAGATAGGTATGATATAGCTATGATGAGTATGAATGTGGCACTAAATCCCTTTGCGAGTAAGGTTGTTGTGGTGATTTGAGTGGTATTGATTTTGGGTAAGTTCATTTTGATCGCCTTTGTGGTGTAGAAATGACTTGTGTAGTTTTGACGTTTGTGGTTTTGCGTAACAAGTCTTCGTTCAAGTATTTGAGCGTTAGTAAGTTACGAGGAGGTTATTTTTGTGAGTAATATTAATAAAGAGTGTGAAATTCTATTTTTAGAAACTTTGTTTTGAAAATGATTATTTTTCCGGTTTGTCGTAAAATTAAGGTTTATCGCGAAAGACGTTAGGTTTTGTTTCGGGAATACATAAAATATGAAAAGTATGAGGTTTTGAGTGTAATAAGTAAATTT
>LBNU01010005.1:71428-94442 GCA_014162995.1 Artemisia annua | reverse complement strand
ACCACGCTGAATCTTGGTTTTATGCTCTTAAAACCCACTCAATTCATACTTGGGAAGAGATGTTCCTCAAGTTTCTATCAAAATACTTTCCACATTCTAAAACGGTGCAGCTTAGGAAAGACATTCTGAATTTCCGAAAATTGCCCATGGAATCCGTATTTGAAGCTTGGGAAAGATTCAAATCATTGTTACGGAAATGTCCTGATCACAAAATTTTGCTTCTTGATCAAATCCTAACCTTTTATCATGGTATAACTCCGATTGATCGAGACAAAATCATGTTGGCTGCCGATGGCAATCTCATGCGGAAAACTCCACAAGAAGCTTATGATTTAATCGAGAATATGACACATCATCACTACCAGTGGGATACTGAAGTTCATTATCACTCTACCACTAATTTGAGTGCTCGTCATTCCGATTACGTTCCCGTAAAGATTCCACAAATTGAGGTCCTTGGCAATCACAAAAGTTATATAAACCAATATTGCCAACAAGGACTAGGTCATCCTAACACTATTCACTTGTCAGACTCCGATGAGAGTGACGAGGATGAACCTTTTGAAGAAGATATCGTTCAATCTCCGAGTGGCAATCCCACTCCATCTTCTGAACCAATCATTTCCAACTCTTCCCCTTCTCTCAAACCGATTGAGGGAAGTAATATTACCATGGAAGAGCTTGAGGTTTTCTTCAAGGATAATCCGATCTCATCAAAGAATGAAGAATGTAGTGTGGGGGGAGACATCCCTTTACTTGAAAAGATGATATCCGATGAACCATCTCTTTCTCTTCCCCCAATGGATGTTTATGATAAGCCGTTAGATCCTCCTGAGCCCGAGCTCAACGATTCTTTACCTAATTTTGAAAAATATACTTTTGATACGGCAGAGGAGTGTGATTTACCTCCTATTGACAATTCAAACGATCATGATGAGATGTTCTCCGATTCTGACGACACTGATCATTCTTTATCATATGGAGACATCGATTATGTGGAGGAGTTACCTTCTGAGCTCGTCAGCTTAGAAGAAGAGAATGATGAATATATTGATACGGAAATCCAAGATGAAGCTCTTCGTGAAAAATTATTGAATATCAATCTTCTCATTTCTAAGATCGAATCATTAAGTGGCAATCCCACTTCTCATTCCAAGTATTCTCTCCCGACTTACGAATCATTTAGTTTTGATTTCACGGGAGAGACGAGTAGTGGCAGTACCACTACGCATTCTTATCTTTCTCTTCGGGAATATGATTCGTTTACCTTTGATCTTGATCATGAGGAGTTCTCCGGTGAACTCACTCATATCATATCTCCTCCGAAGTATGATCACTTCTACTTTGGTCTAGACAAAGATGATCTTTGTGAACCGGGAGGAGATGGTCTCAATCATGAGAATTTTCTTGATGTCAAAATCCCGACCCTCCCACCCGGGACATTTCTGGATCAAATGAGCTTAAAAGATGAGACTCATCATATGGAAATTATGAAGTCTCCTTTTGAAGATGATGATCTTGTCATGATTGTTATCATGACCTTCTTTCTGTTTCTCACATTTGATGTGACTTCTCTTCTCCGTCACTCCTTCGGGAGCGAGGACACCATCTTTGACCCCGGCATCGCCGCTTATAGTTTCTACTATTTTAAGCCGGGTTTATCTCATCGGTGTGGAACTTTCACGTACTTTAATGTTTGTCCAAACATCCTGAATGAAAGTCCGATGGAGATTGTCTCTTCCACGTGTTGCTTCCCCAAGAACCAATGAATTCGGGGTCGAGTCAGGCTAGTGACTCGGTAAACAAAAACATTAGCATTGTATGGGTGACAACCCATATTTCTGACTTCTTTCTATTTTCTAACAACTAAGTGTGGGGGAGTTTCCTCTACTGTTTGCCTTGTTGTGTTTGCTCATGTTTTCAGGTTTCCCTTTGTTCGTGATGATTGACGCGCCTATCTTCAATCCAGCCGCTTAATATCCGATCCTTTTGCTAACGTTTATCCAGGGATAATTTATAAAACCTTTTTGTGAAAAAAGATTTCCTTCGTACACTTAGCTAGTAATGTTGCCTTTTTACGTTCAAAGAGTCGGCATAATTGCTGGGACTTTGAATATTGAGGACAATATTCAATTCTAAGTGTGGGGGGAATTCCGTCGAATTTGATCACATGAGTACCTTCTAGTGCCCTAATACCCCCGTTTTAACCAAAATTTTAATTTTTTTTACTTAGTGGAAGTGCTTTGCACTAACATAACAAATGGTTATCAGTCCACCATGTCTAACCCACATAAGGACTGGCTAATCCAAGAGCAAACGGCTCTAGGTAAAGATATCTCAAATCCGTTTATGGCTGACAATTTGCCAAAAATTGTATGGTATTCAACTCACCATATCTTTGATAGTGAAGAGTTGGCTAGCCCGCAAGGTTATGGCTTGTGGTAAAGGTAGTAGAAAACCATAATTGGTAATCAACTCACTAAGAGGATAACTGTATTCTATCAAAGAGTTGGCTAGTCCAAAAGCAAACGGCTTTTGGTAAAGACAAATCAAATCCGTTAATAGCTGATGGTTTGCTAAAAATCATTTGGTTATCAATGTACCATAGTATCATACTAAAACATTGGCTACTCCAGAAGTAATGGCTATCTGGTAAAGAGACATCAAATCCATTAAATTTTCAAAAATGGGTTGTTCTTGGATTCTGGATTGCTAGGGACTAGAAATAGTTTAGTGTGGGGTGTTGGGGTATAAAAGATCAAAGTGTTGCTGAAGACCAAAGTGCTGCGAAAGTGTTTAAAGTCAAAGTACTGCTTGTGATCAAAGTACTGCTCGTTGATAAAGTCAAAGTACTGCTTGAAGATAAAGACTAAAGATTAGATTAGGAATATTATGTATAATCTAGAATATTCTATAGTTAGAGTTTGTATACTTGTCGTTCAAGTATTGTAAACCGACTAGGGTATTCCTTGTGCCTATAAAAGGATCCCTAAGTCATTATTAGAGATACGAATACTTTTAGAGAAAAGCTAAAGTTCGATATTAGCTATATTAGGGTTGTTTGTGAATCTGTACAATTAGCAGGTTCAAAGTTTGGTTAATATAAAGTGTTGAAGTTGTTATAATTCTTCTTAGCTTTGTTAAGTAATTCCGCATACTTAATAGAGTAATTCAGTGTTTCATCATTAGTAGTTTAGGATTTATCCAAGACTGCTAAACCTTAGACAAGCTATAATAAAGTAGTTTGGTCAGAGTATAACGATCCAACAAGTGGTATCAGAGCTTGTGTGGAAACTCTGATTAAGAAGAAACCCTAAACCCTAAATCAAGTGGATCTTCTAAACAAACCCTACAAGATGTCTCAACCTGAACCTACACCTATGCCATCCATCACCACTGTTAGAATTCCCATAGTCAAGAAGGGAGAGTATGATCTCTGGAGCATGAAGATGAGGCAGTACATTGCTATTACTGACTCTGCACTTTGGGATATCATTATCAATGGCAATCAAGTTATAGAAGAACTTGAAGTTGTTCCTGGACAGCCTAAACCACCTCAGCAACAACTCTCTGTAACTGTGAAGAGGAATCAAGACAAAGCTCTCAACATACTACTGTCTGCTATCCCTGATGGCCACCTGTTGAAGTTTCATAATGCTAAGGATGCTAAACAATTGTGGGCTGCTATCAAAACAAGATTGGAGGTAATGATGCTTCCAAGAAGATGCACAGAAGTTTGCTGAAGCAGCAGTTTGAAATCTTTGCTGTTGGAGAAAGAGAAGGACTTGATGCTGCCTATGAGAGATTTCAAAATCTTCTCAGTATGCTAGAGATACATGGTGTAGAAGTCTCTACTGAAGAGGCAAACTTGAAGTTCCTAAGGAGTTTGCCATCTATCTGGCATGTAATTGCTACTATGATCAGAGGTCAACCTGATTTGGCTACTATGGACTTTGATGATTTATACAACAACTTGAAGGTGTATGAGCATGAGATGAATGGTAAATCAGGTTCATCAACCAACAATATTGCTTTTGTGTCTCCTGCCAAGACAAGCAGTACTTTTAGTGTTCAAAGTACTGTTGCTGATGTTTACTCAACTGTGTCTACTACCACTTCACAACCCTCAAACAACATCAACTGTGATGATGTTGTGTGCTCATTCTTTGCTCAACAAGCCACTTTACCTGTTACCTATGAAGAAGACCTACTGCAGATTGAAGAAGATGATCTTGAAGAAATTGACATCAGATGGCAAGTTGTTATGATTACTGCTAGGATCAAGAAGTTCATGAAGAAAACAGGAAGAGGGATTGATTTCAAGGCCAAACAAGGTATTGCATTTGACAAGTCTAAGATTGAATGCTTTAACTGTCAAAAGACTGGTCACTTTGCAAGGGAATGTAAGTTTGCCAAGTATCAAGCAAACAGGATGATAGAGAAACCCAAGGTTGAACTCAAGGAGCTTCCTGAACCTAAACCAAAAGCATTTGTGGCTCAAGAAAACTTATCAGAGGTTGACTGGAGTGCTGAATTTGATGATGAACCAGTTACTCTCTCTATGGTTGCAATGGAGGAATATGATTGGAGCACAGCTTTTGATGAGGAACCAGGATGTACTACTTTGGATTCCACTGAAGATCTTGGAGGCTTTGACTGGAGCATGGTGAATGAAGATGCACCTGTCCTGCTGGCTTTGGTTGCTACTGCACCTACTTCATCTACTGCTATTGAGGTATGCTCTAAGTGCAATAATGTGTATCAAAAGGTACTTAGTGATTATTTGTCTGAAAGAGATAAACATAATAAAGCTAGGTCTGAAGTCTTAGGTTATCAATTGACCTTAGAGTCCTTAGAAGCTAAAATAATTACACATGAAAATAATGAAGTAGCTTGGGCTGAAAAATACCAACAACAGGACTATCAGTTAAAGTTAAGTGAATGGAAGTTAGGATGTAAGGTGTCTGAGTTAGAAAAGATAACTAAGGAAAGAAATGATTTGTTAGAAAAGCTTAAAAGTTGGAACAAAGCTGGTCTTTCTCATGTCTAGTTCTGTGAAAGACAAAGGAGAGCAAGTGTTACAACTGGTCTAGGTTATGGTGTTGAATATAGTAGCTCAGATGAGACCACACCTAGTCCTGAGGAAGAAGTCAAGTCAGAAGAACTCTCAACTAGTGAATTTGAAACTTGTTAAGAAGAAAACACATCTAGTGATGAGGAACCCATAAGCCCAACACCTCCTGAATTTCAGAAAGATGAAGGGTATCATGCTGTTCCATCTACCACTAGCAATTTTCAACCACCTAGGAAGGATGTTTCTTGTTTTGGGGTAGACAGTCTAGAGTTTAGGAATAAACTTAAGGGTCAATCTAATTCAAGTAAACCTAAAGTCAAAGTTGAGATTTTTAAGAATCATAGGAATAATAAGGGATCAGGGAATAATGTCAATAATAAGAGTTTCTCTAAACCTTTTTCAAAACCAGCAGTATTTTCTCACTTTAATCAAAGGACTGCTAGTCACTCAGCAGTTCCTTCAAATAATTCTTTCCAACATACTGCTAACTTTAGAAACTCTTCTCATTATTCACCTAGAGGTCACACTGGTCTTGGCTATAACCCTCAAAGATCTGGATTTGGGTTAATGAATCAAAAATTGTGTTTTGTTTGTTATAGTCCTAATCATTTGATAAAAGATTGTACCCTACATTCAAATTACTTAAGTCAATACCCAAAGACCATATCTGCACAACATAGGCCTACAGAAAATAAACCAGCTTCACCCAAACCTGTTTGGAATTATTCTAGAAGGGTCAACCATAGTAATTTCACTAAATCATATAGGTACCCTCAACAGAAAAGAACTTTTTCTAAACAACCAGTACCTTCAGGTCATTCTTTTCAAGGTACTGTGATGTGCCTTTTTGTTAGTGCAAGTTTTAAGATTTATAAAGACGAATTATCCGTTTAGTAATTTAGCGCATACGAGCAAGTATACTCGTTCGATGTAGTAAAGGTGGGTAAGTCGAGATCGTCCCAAGGGATTTGTAGGTTTTGTAGTAAAAATTGTTTGTAGAACAAAGGGGTGTCAGTCCAGTGACCACTTATTTGAATAATATTCGATATATAAATGTGTACCTTATACAAAATGAATATAACATATGAACAACAATTATAAATGTATTCATATATGTTCCTTCCATTTTGTTTTCTATGTTCATAAGCAACATGTACTGTTCAAGTTTAATTTAACCAAGTGTAGGTAACAACTATTGCAACAATAGGCCTTCCAGTTTAGTCATTTCTTTGGTCCGTAGTATATATCATGTTTGGGAAAAGAAAATGCAAGATTGTTATAAGGTGAAAAGAAAGAGCCTCTACTTGGGGGGCAAGTCTCTATCAAGTCTTATATTGTGCTACCAACCTGCATATTATAAAGCTCATGAGACTTTCATATATTTTGCTAATAGTCTTCTTTTTACAGAATTACTTACACATTCTAGGTTTCTGTTTTCACCTTTCTACTTGACTATCAACATCACACTATGCTTATTTATGTGACTCCTTGTTACGTTAAATTTATAGTAATTAGGCAGGTTAAATATAATTAGTAAAATATTGCTTTGATTCATGGTTGTCAGGATCCCGATTGTTAGCATCAAAGAAATATAAAAAGAAGTGATGGTCATTCTCATATTTAGTATGTTGTGTCGTGTGTTAGAAATAGTTATAAGAATAGATATTGGGCTTTGGACTTGTTAATCTAATATGTTAAATGTTATGCTATAAAAGCCTTGTAATGTTTATGTAAACCAAGTCCAAGCCCAAGACCATAGAAAGCCTTATGTATAGAACTATATAAGGCATAACACACTTCATTTGTGTATGTGCTTGAGTGTGTATTGTGTGTGTTTTGTTATAAAAGTTCTCTCATATTTCATCTCTCTTTCTCTCCATATTAACGCCACACATATATCATCCAAGTCACCATCTTTACTTCATATTGTGTTAGTTTATGTGATAAAGTTATGATATCTAAGGTCCTACAAGTGGTATCGATCGCCTAACAATAATTTAGGAGTGATTTGAGTTGGTTTTGGCTTAGTTTCGAGTATAAAACCTTTCTATACCTCGTTATTTTTGAATAAGTTGCATTTTTTTGTTTGTTTCTTGGTTTCTAACACATATTTGTTTACAAACTTGTGTTATAAACTCTTACAAACAAGAAAGTTTCAATCTTTTGCAAAAATTTGAAGTTTTAGAAAAATTCGTACTTGATTTTGTACTTGTTTTCGAGAATACAAAAAATTTTCATAAAAATCATCAAGTTTGCAACTTTCTTCAAGCTTTGGTCTTTTTAGGACTAGAAGTACAAGAATCTTGGATAAGAAACGTGATTTAGGAGTGCTTTAAGCAAAATCAATTTTCTGCCAAGTTATCGAGAACCTGAAACCCTAATTTTCGAGAACTTTTTATCGAGAATTTTTGTACAAAAATGTTTGAAAATTCTCTCTATAGCTCTTCATCTGATTTGGTGGATTACTCGGTGTTTCCCTTGCTTGTATAAGTGAGAAAACACTTCGACTCGTGGTATACTCTCTAAATTGTATAATTTAGAAAGTTTAAAAAATATCGAGAATTGCATATAGGTACCCTTAGGAAAATGCTTATTTATTATCCACTAATAAGGTCCAGAAAGGATCGTGTATTACCTAGTAACAGCAATAAGGTATCAATCAATCAATTTTATAAAAAGGTTAATAATTTTATAAAAATGATTGATACCATTTTGCTGTTACTAGGTAATACACGATCCATTCTGGACCTTATTAGTGGATAATAAATAAGCATTTTACTAAGGGTACCTATATGCTTTTATCGAGAATTTTTTATCTAGAATTTTTCTGAGTCAAAAAATTTTCGAAATTTTTTCTTGGTAAAAAGTTTCGAGAATTTTTTCTAAGATAAAACTTTCGAGAATTCTTGGTTGACTAAGGAAAGTTACCTTCATATAACTCAACTCCTATTTCGTTGAACCGATCCAAGATCAACTTTATCTATCATAACTTCATCAATGGCAACTCAGCAAGATATTCATGCAGCCGGTGCTGAAAACCGACCTCCCATGCTGTCAAAGGGTGGTTACTCACAATGGGCTAGTCGTATGATGCGCTATCTTAAGAGCAAACCAAATGGAAAACTCCTTGTTAAATCCAATTTGGAAGGACCCTTCAAACCACGAGAGATACTAGACCCTGGTGATCCAAATGGAACCCCCCAGTACAACCTTTCTACAGATATCAGACAGAGGCTGACTACACTGAGGAAGACAAACAACAAATTGCAGCTGATGATCAGGCGTTTCATCTCGTCATTCTTGGTTTACCAGAAACAACTTATGCAACTGTTGATAGTGAAGGAAGTGCTCATGCAGTCTGGGAAAGAGTCAAAAGGTTAATGTACGGAACAGACATCGGGAAACAGGAAATGGAAACACAATTGCTCAAGGAACTACACAAGTTTACTTCAATTCCTGGTGAATCCATAGAGTCGTATTATCTCAGGTTCTGTAAGATCATGAATGACTTAGCCAGACACAACCTTTCACAAACGAACATTGCTAATAACACCAATTTTATGAATGAGCTACACCCTGAATGGGGAAGATACGTCACTATCGTTTATCAGACAAAGAACTTGCATGAAGTTACCTATGATCAGTTGTATGACTTTTTGAAGCAGAATCAAGAACTTATGGATGAAATGGAAGACAAAGAGGGTATGAATGCGAACTGCATCTTCATGGCAAATCTTCAGGAGGCTAAGTATGAGACAGATTCTGACACACCTCCAGTTTATGACACAAATGCAGTCTCTGAGGTACCAATCAACAATACTTGCAACAATAATGATATATTTGATATGTCCCCTCATGAGGAACAGCATTCTGAGACTCCAGCACCCACTTATGATACATACCTGGACACGGCGAGTTGTAGCAATATTTATTCGGCAACTCCCGATATGAATCATAGTGGAGGCTCAGTTTCACAGCATGCTGAGAATGATGAGGAAACACGTGCTTTATTTGAATCATTATTGAATAATTGTAGTATTGAAATTGAAAAAGTGAAAAAGGTCAATCGTGAAGTTAAGGCCGCGAATGAGAAATTGACCACTGAGCTTGAGAGATACAAGGAAAATGAAAAAAGTTTTCAAATTGACACAAAACGAGAGTCTGAATTTGAAATTGGTTATAAGAAGTTACTTGTTAAAGATAGGGAATTGCAAAGCAAATTTGATTCTTTTCAAATTAGTTCGACAAAAACCATTAACTCTTTAAAACAGGAAATTACTGATTTAACAAACCAGCTTTCAAATCAAAAATCAGCTTATACCAAACTTGAAAAAGAAAGGGATGAGTTGAAAAAGGACTTTGCACAGAAAGAAGATAAACTTTTGGAAGAAATCATAGAGTCAGAGCATATGATAGCAAAGCTAGAAAACTTGTTGATTAAAACGGGTCATTCGAGTCAAACAATTCACATGATTACTAATCAAACTGATCCGATTTACCATACAAAAAACAAAATGGCTCTAGGGAATAAAACTCCTTGTAATCTCAAGAAAGCTCAGGAAGAACAGAATGTTTTGTATAATGGAAATGTTTTATTTACTAAGCATGATCCTCGTATTGTACGTGATTATGTGGATACGATAGTGTTAATACAAATAATGTCAAAAACGTTATTCGCATTATTCGATTTTCTTATGTTTTGATAATCACAAAATATAAAGACATGTTATGTAAAGTTACTGTTAATAAGTTTTTAACCGAGGAAACTCGTTACTTCTACGATGCTTCTACAACGTCACTTCAGGTATGAACAAACTTTATACCGTCATTAGTTTGGTGATCAAAGAAGTTTTTATTTTCTTATAAACTTACATTTTTAAGTTAGACAAAACATTTTCACAAAAGTATTTTTGTGTTTTTAAAGAAATGTTTTATTAAGAAAATATATTCAAATTCAAACTTATAACAGCTAGTTTCCCCCCAAAATAGCTGAAACTTCACCAGATAAGTTTTCACCACGTCAGGACAAAAATGAGAGCGTTTTGTCGGGACAGTCCCTTAAAGGGGTCGACGGTCCCTTAGTGATAAAGGACCGTCGCCTATTTACGGGACCGTCTGGTCTGTCCTATCGTCTATAAATACTGAATTGTTACACTTCAGAAAATAAGGTTTTTTCACACACAAAACTTTCTGTTTTTATTTTCCCTTTAGTCTTTGATCACTATAACATGTCGGTATATGTTTATAAGTGATTTCCTCTTCCGTCAAGTGCAAGAGAAGAAATCTCGACATCAATGAAGTCTCGAGATGTTATAGGTGTCCATACACAAACGTAACAAGTGTTACGGTGATAGGTTCTGTAAATAATGTCATTGTTATCCGACTTGTGTGTGAGTCGAGGATGGGGATATTTGTGTGAACTTGGATGGTGATGTAGATCCAAGAAGTGTTGTAACTAGATTAGTTCATGTATTGGTGTGAGGAGAATGATGTCCTAGTGTGTAGGTTAGGACTTAGTTGAGTCATTATGTAAAAGACTTGGATTGGGTGATGATCCAAGTGAGTCTTGTATGTAGTCTTGGTTCGGGTGAAGAACCAAGTGTGTCAAAGTGTGAAGGCTTGGTTCGGGTGAAGAACCAAGTGTGTCAAAGTGTGAAGGCTTGGTTCGGGTGAAGAACCAAGTGTGTCAACTATGTGAAGACTTGGATCGGGTGAAGATTCAAGATGGACAAGAGTGCTTGTTCGTGTGGCCACGTGGGTCTTGGAGTAGATTGGTTCTAGCTACGATTAGAACTCGACATTATGCTTAGTGTCGTTAAGCCTTGTGTAAGCATGTGTACGGATTGCTCCGCTTGAAGTAGTGTGTTGATATAGTGATTGATAACTCTTGAGTGTGGTACTCGGGGAGTGGAATAGGACGGAGAGTGAGCTTCGTGCCGAACCACTATAAATCGCCGCATCCCTTTGGTTGTGTTCTTTCCTTACTCCTTACTTTATTTGTTTACTTATGCATGTTAGTAGTCAAATTGATATTACATAACAGGTAGAATTCAATAAATTTGCAAAAGAATATTAACCGGACCTAAAAACGGCGAAACGTTTTAACAACTAAAAAGAAACGGTGAAACTATTCGACCCCCCCCCTTCTAGTTTCTACAATTGGTATCAGAGGCAGGTTGTCAAGATCTTTAGAGTATACTGTACTTTAAAACTTGAATCGATCTATGGAGTCTGAAAGATACTTAGAAGGGATCTATTTGAATTAGTCACCAATTTTTCAAAAATGAAAACTTTGTCATTTGGAAAAATGAATTTGAAAGTTATGTGAAATCAATTAGTCATAATCTTTGGCATGTCATTTCTTTTGATATTTTTAATCAATGAGAAATAGATTTCGAAAATTAAAATTTCATAAGAAATCTTTGCTAGACATTGAAGTTCAAATATTGGTTTATAAAACTTTGCCTTAAAATTGGTTTTGACAAAACCATTTTATGAAATGTGGTAAATGATATATGGCAAAATATTTTAAACTTTCATCAAGGAAATGTTCAAGCCAAAGATGATAAAGATATATTGTTAGCAAGTCACTTAGCTCAAGTAGAATCGTGTACTACTAGTTTGAATGTTTTTATTGTAGGTAATGTTGCCGACAAGAATCACATTAACAACCTAGTTGGTGTACTAATCTACAAGTCTTGAAGTGATAAAAATGAAGAAGACTTAGTACGTGTTTAGATAGCCAAAGGTCAAGAAAGTTAGAGATGAAGACAATGCGTGGCTAGAATGTGCAACTACTATTAAGGACGATTCGCCAAGTGAGTTTCATCATGTCTTACATCACACACGACAAATGTTATGATATGTGTCATTAAGGATAGCTAGAGGCCAAGGTAAGTCTTCTTACAATTTTGTCCATTATAGTTGCAACTTGAATGCTTGCTATATGCTTACGTGACCATGTGATTTATCGTTACTTGCTTGCATGCTAGATAATATCTATATGTTCATATGTGCTATATGCTTTGTGATCACTAGATAATATCTTATCCATCTTTGGATTCAAGTAAATTATTTGGAAAAATAATGGTCTTACCACAACCATTATTTATAACGAATTTCTCGTCAATCAATCACTATAGATGATGCACACTTACTTCACTCTTTGTTTGCTTTCTAGTTCTCGTTTATGATATTTTTCTTGGAATTTACATGATTGACTTCTAGCCTCTTCGATGCAACTCTCGTCCTTGAATCTCATTTAGTGTTTTTACTCCTCCTATTCTCCTGTTTCGACTCAAATCCACTCTCTATTCAAGCGTATCGAGTCTTTCCCTTTTCTTCTGTCTCGATTCCACTCCATACCCATTCCTTAGCCTACTCTTGCGTATTAAGTCAATAGCGTGTCTTAAAAATACAAAGAGATATATTTTAAAACATTTATGAACTAAAGACTTCTCACATTAACTGAAACAACAAAAATCATCAAAACTAGACCAACCTTCTGTCGGCGGTCCCTGATGGAACCACGGTCCCTAATCAATAAAGTACTGTCTGGGGTTATACACGGTCCTCTCTTTTTCTCACAGCCAAGCAAATCATTTTTGTATTCTTATCACTAAAGGAAACGAAAAACACCTCAAAAATTACCATAAAAGTTCAAAATTTCAAAACCAAGTTTACTAATCACTCCTATACACTAATTGTAAGTTATCCTTATCTAATCTTTATTCATTTCATAGTTAGAGATTATGCCATTATATTCGGGGTTATCAATTTTGCTTACTTAATAACTATATAATCACAACAATAGTTTACTTAATAATGTTTGAATTGGTAAATGAGATATAATTTCAAAAGTTATACTAGAAGCATGATTAATCCCATATAAGAAAAATGATTTTGAAACAACCCCCTAATCCTACATTGTTAATACATACTTTACTAGTGTACTCAAGTGCTAATTCAAAACAATTAAAGTTTATGTTTAAATTAAAACATGTCAAAAACTAAATCAACTTTAAATTCTGGCTAATTATGTAATTATTGTTGATAGGTGAAACATGCCTAAACTCACAGGCCTTGACCACCAAAACACAAGACATTACATTCCTCAACTTTCAAACTATTATCCAGAACCCATCAAAGAAGCTTTTCAAAACATTGAAACTAGACATTTCCATGAGGGTCGTCGGGTCTTTGCTGACTATACTAACATGAACTATTTAAACTCAATGTTCCAACTTATCCACCTTAATTGTATCTATAGAGTCAATGAGAAAATCGTTCCACAATTTGTTCTGGAGTTTTATAGTCTTCTAAACTTAACCACTGATTGTGATGGTGAAATTTATGTTAACTTCACCATTCGAAATCAAATGATTTCATATCCACTTCCCATATTCGGTCAAGCCCTTGGCGTTCCCACTGAAGGGCAATGCACATTCACTCATGAATGGAGCCTTGATGCTCTTGCTAGGAGCTCTCCTTCTTATGGAAAATACGCCACAATTCCTCCATCTCCAGAAGAGATAAGAACCATTGTTCAAAATAATAGATATCAACCTGAGTATCAAGTACACCATGGGGCTATTATTCCCGTTAGTGAAAATCAAATCATGACTAAGGAAATTGTTGATCACATGAAACCCGTGGCTGAAATTATTCGCGAGAATGTTTTCTGTCTTGGAGGAAACCGTGATCACGTCCCTGCCTGTCTAAGTCACATTCTCTACTGTGTGGCCCTTACCGTGCCCTATAATCTTGCATATTATATGGCTAAGAAAATGGAATTTGCTCGTGGCAAACCCAATATGATCTTGCCATACGGTATTCTTTTAACCCGCTTGTTCCGACATGTCATGCATCATTACCCTAGTCTCAACAATGTTGAATATCCGTTGGTAGATCCTGTCATGTTTCCTCTAACCCAAAATCTAGAATGTAGAACTAGGTCTGATTACCGTCAAGAAGGTCGGTAGGACTAGAACTTAGGACTAGGTCAAGAAGGTCAGTAGGTTCACGCTCCTTCGCTCATGGAACATCATTCAATCCCAACGATAACGATGATGTGTCTCATGATGAAGGAACCTCACAAGTCAGTACCCCATCTCCTGTCACCTATGTCAACTCCCTACCATCCGGGTACCCCCAAGTCTTTCAGGATCTTCCTCCTGAAGATCGGAACCCTGACAACTTTTCAGCTCGTCTTACCCAAATCATGAACATACAACACCAAAATAGGGACGAGAGTCGAGGCGCATGGAAGTCAATTGGAAAAGGGATTCGCAAAATATTGGGAAAGAAAAAGTGAATGCCTATCACCCGTTATTGTATGATTTATGTGTGGAACATGTTTTAATCCTACTTGACACTATTTTTGATGATCTTTTCATGGTTTTATTAACTAACAAGTATACATTGCTATTTGGTGGTTTGTATGAGTATTATCTTAATCCATTATAAGAATGTGACTCTTATGATTATTAGATTAATGTTTAGAATAATTGCATGCTAAACTAGCACTTAAAATAGGTCTATTGTGACATTTCGTAAAAATTTCATGTCACCAATTTTAATATTTTATTATCTAACTATTCTATTTTTGAATAATTAACTTTGTCGGAAGTTATCCGTGTACGTTCAATTCATTCAACCGCGACTAGACTATGTTCAGTCTATACTTCTTATGCATTTTTGTTTCCTTACAATCCTATTTTAAAATTCATAATTACTTTTTCTAATTTTACGTAAACCTTGCACCTTTTACGTCTTACACGATTTAAATTTACGTTTTATGGTTTTAACAACGTGAACCAACCTTAGACTGTGATAATTTTACATATTCTATACGTTTTAACCTATTTTAATATTTACAAGTGTGTTTTATACTTATCGTTTCATTTTTATAGTTTACGTCACTTTTATCAAGAACAGTGTCACCAAACGCGTTTTCAACTCACGGTTTTAGCTTTAACGATGTTTAAACCCTTCGATGAACTCACCACTCATCTAAAATGATTAAATAGATTATGATAATAAGTTTTAACATTTTTATATGTTTTACATTTCTTCTACTACCCGGTTTTACGTTACGCATCTTAAAAACTTAACATTAACAATTATCGGGATCAAACTACACATCGTAGCTCAAGTTTTACACAAATTTAACCCACTCACACCCCACTATACACACCAAACACCTCAAACACATGGTACATGTGTCCTTGAGGTGTCTATCACTTTGGACACTTGTAACACTTCATTAACATGTGTTTTTTTTGCATGTTACCGCTCAAAATTACACAAACTAGATCTATGTCTTTCATTTTGATAAAAAAATCTCACCCATTGTGTTCTCCTCTCTGTTTGAACGAAATACAGCCCACAAACACTCTATTTTATCACTGTCTACACTATTTCTTGTGCTAAGATTGAAGGGTTCAAGTAATACAACAAGATCTTGGGTTAATTTGGTCAATCAAGGACTTTATTTGGAATGTTGTTCATAGGTTTCTAAAGAAGTCTTGCATGTGGTGTTAAAAAGGGTTGATTAAGGGTTTAAAGGCTGAGTTTGTAAAGGTTTTAAAAGGGTTTTCAAAGTGTTCTTGCAAGGTTTACAAGGTTTTGATTTGGTGACTTTAGAGTTATGGGTAAATCTAGGTAGTGGTCCATTGTTCTTGATCTTTATCTTCATTCTCCAAGGATTGTAAGGATACCAAACTCACACTTTTCATTTACTACTGAGAATATATTATTTCTTGATGCATTTATATATTATATAAGTTATCTTGCATGGTTAGACTTGGTACATAGGCTAGATCACTAAGAAATCACTAAAAGACTTAACATGCAAAACAGTTTTGTACTCAGGGGTAAAAACGGAATTAACTGCACTAATCAGTAAACATTTTACCTAAACTAAGAATATGTGATTGTAGCCCTATGTCTTGTGGTCATTTTGACGGGTATTTCATCGAATAACTCATTACGATGATTAAACTAGAAATATTTTCGTGAAACATGCCAGATTCTGAGTTGCAGATTTAAATGGTAAAAATCTTAGTGATATGTTTATTTTCACTACTTGTCCCAGTTTTATGAAATTTAGGTAACATCTTAACTTAAACGTGGCCACAAACGGGGAATTAATTGGACTTGTAGAACTCTAGATATCGCATTTTTCGTGGGACAGTTGTGATATTGAAAACTGTTGGACTGAATACTATGGGTAAATGGGTTATTTTGCTACTGTTAAGTAATTTTTGGTCTAGTGGGACCCACAAAACTTGTTAGTACAGATGAATACCTTTCTGGGGATATAAAAAACATAACTGTACGACATACGGCTTAAGAGTAATGAATTTTCAAAGATGGACATGTTCTAAAAATCCCATCAGCTTTTTATTAAAAAGTATAAAAGGGTAACACATTATACAATTAGACACTTAAGTTTTATTTTTGAACCATCTAATATATTTTGACAATTATATAGAGATTATGTACTAAGCATAATTAAGATCATAATTTATATAATATATAGCCATATTGCATCAATAATTATTGTAAACTAAGACACGCGTATATATTTTTAGGTTGCTCGTAGAGTACTGCGGTTTCTTATTCACTATTTCATCTTGATCATTCACTCTACTCTCGGTGAGTTTATAGCCTCGCCTTTACTCATTTAAATGTTTTTATAAACCTCGCGAGGGGGATACATGCTAGTTTTACAAACTGAATACAAGTAGTTTTTGGTATGCTTGACCCGATTACATGATTATAGACATTGAGTATTTCTTGCCAATTATATCCCCATCATGAACCGTTAATTACGTGAGTAAACGCTAATATTATAAATATGCATATTGGCTAGGCGGGCCTGTCCGGGTGAGTAGCGCTCACTTGGAGCCTTTATTACCAAACGGACATATAATATTGAGAATTGAGGTAAATGACAAATCTTACCTTTTCGGGGCACTATTAATCTAGGTCAAGGTTCGGTTTCATGAGCTCTATGCTATAATCTGATAACCCGATAAGTAATGTACATGCTTGTCGCCTGATGAATAATACTTGTATTCAACCAATTACTTATTAAACTCTATAAATTCACTCAACCTTTGTGTTGACTTTTTAGCATGTATTTTCTCAGGTCCGTAAGTGGCTTAAGCTTGGATGGGCGGCGCAAAGAAATGGATATCTACTTGATGGCTCATGTTTAATAAAATTTTCATTTGATAATGACTTAAAATTTTAAATTTATGTATTTCTAAACTTATGTTAAACTTTTGGGACCTCAACTCTGATAAATTATCGAATGTGAAGTTTTAAAAACGACTTTGTTTTAAAGTTGTTTACTATACTTGTACTATGTGACTGATAAATAGCACCCCATGTTGTATTCCGCTGCGTTCCGAAAATGGGGGTGTTATATCTATAAACTCTTATGCTGCTATGAACTATACCTGATCAGCCTGCAGGTACAGGTTTACTGAAATGAAACACTGATAACGGACCATCCAACCTTTGAGGGACCGTCAGTCCTGTATCATGGGTTTCTGCACTGTTTCTCATTTCCTGCAAACCTGTTACTCTATTTGCTTGATTTTCACCACCATTTCCCATATTGGCAAAACATTTGTATGTGTTTATAACTTCTTAATGCATGCTTTACCCATTCCATAATCTCTCTTGATTATTTAAAGATCCATGTTTCATAACAATCTTCATCACCTACATAATCCTCCAATAATCATCCTCTTCAATGGGGTCTCCTTCAACCTCCCTATCTCTATCAAACAAAAGGCCTAAAATTAACCTTACACCACGACAAACCAACATCATTGATCTCACTTATAATGACCCATCATCTCAAATACCAAATGCACCTCTCAAAACTCCCTCCATCAAAGGTACCTCATCTTCCTCATCAAGACCAAATTCATCACCATTCATCAAAAACTCATCACTCTTGCTCACTCACTCTAGTTTGGGTGCTTGCACACCATTTTTGAATAACTCATCCTCTTCCAACAACACATCAAACACCTCAAGTCCACAAATTGCATCATCATCCTAACCACCAAACCTCCTTGAAGACCTTTCATCCTATCTTGGAGATTTGTCTCCTCCTCCAAGAACCTCACATCCACCTCCATATAATATCTCTCTAACTCTTTCACCAATGAGTCGTTTGAAAAACACTACATTCACTCCACCACAATCACCAAACATAGAACCTTATCCCCATTACAATTAACATGCAAAACAGTTTTGTACTCAGGGGTAAAAACAGAGTTAACTGCACTAATCAGTAAACATTGGACCTAAACTAAAAATATGTGGTTGTAGCCCTATGTCTTGTGGTCATTTTGAGGGGTATTTCATCTAATAACTCATTACGATGATTAAACTAGAAATATTTTCGTGAAACATACCAGATTCTAAGTTGCAGATTTAAATGGTAAAAATCTCAGTGATATGTTTATTTTCACTACTTGGCCCAGTTTTATGAAATGTAGGTAACATCTTAACTTAAACGTGGCCGCAATCATGGAATTAATTGGACTTGTAGAACTCTAGATATCGCATTTTTCGTGGGACAGTTGTGATATTGAAAACTGTTGGACTGAATACTATGGGTAAATGGGTTATTTTGCTACTGTTAAGTAATTTTTGGTCTAGTGGGACCCACAAAACTTGTTAGTACAGATGAATACCTTTCTGGGGATATAAAGAACATAATTTTACGACATACGGCTTAAGAGTAATGAATTTTCAAAGATGGACATGTTCTAAAAATCCCATCAGCTTTTTATTAAAAAGTATAAAAGGGTAACACGTTATACAATTAGACACTTAAGTTTTATTTTTGAACCACCTAATATATTTTGACAATTATATAGAGATTATGTACCAAGGATAATTAAGATCATAATTTATATAATATATAGCCATATTGCATCAATAATTATTGTAAACTAAGACACGCTTATATATTTTTAGGTTGCTCGTAGAGTACTGCGGTTTCTTATTCACTATTTCATCTTGATCATTCACTCTACTCTCGGTGAGTTTATAGCCTCGCCTTTACTCATTTAAATGTTTTTATAAACCTCGCGAGGGGGATACATGCTAGTTTTACAAACTGAATACAAGTAGTTTTTGGTATGCTTGACCCGATTACATGATTATAGACATTGAGTATTTCTTGCCAATTAAGTCCCCATCATGAACCGTTAATTACGTGAGTAAACGCTAATATTATAAATATGCATATTGGCTAGGCGGGCCTGTCCGGGTGAGTAGCGCTCACTTGGAGCCTTTATTACCAAACAGACATATAATATTGAGAATTGAGGTAAATGGCAAATCTTACCTTTTCGGGGCACTATTAATCTGGTCAAGGTTCGGTTTCATGAGCTCTATGCTATAATCTGATAACCCGATAAGTAATGTACATGCTTGTCGCCCGATGAATAATACTTTTATTCAACCAATTACTTATTAAACTCTATGAATTCACTCAACCTTTGTGTTGACTTTTTAGCATGTATTTTCTCAGGTCCGTAAGTGGCTTAAGCTTGGATGGGCGACGCAAAGAAATGGATATCTACTTGATGGCTCATGTTTAATAAAATTTTCATTCGATAATGATTTAAACTTTTAAATTTATGTATTTCTAAACTTATGTTAAACTTTTGGGACCTCAACTCTGATAAATTATCGAATGTGAAGTTTTAAAAATGACTTTGTTTTAAAGTTGTTTACTATACTTGTACTATGTGACTGATAAATAGCACCCCATGTTGTATTCCGCTGCGTTCCGAAAATGGGGTTATTATAGATTGGTACCAGAGCACAAATTATAGTGAACTAGGTCTTTTTCCTTTTAAAAACCTAGACTATAATTATTTGTTTTTTCAAAATCATGAGCTTCCATCATCTTGTCCGATATCCATGCGCGCCTACTTTTGAATTTCCTATTACTCCCTCGATTATATCTTAATTATATTAAGGGTAATTATAGGAGCACTATAATTATTTCTTAACTCATCCGATAATCCGCGAAAGTATCACTCTTACATATATAACCTTTGTGCACTAAATTTTCTTGTTGTATTTTATGCTATTCATGTGCATTGTGAATTTCCATCTGGAAATTTATACACATCTTCGAGTGCGCCGTTACTATACGTATACATATAGTGAATATTTCTATATGCACTTCAGATATTTTTCAACAATCCTGCTTGTTCCTAAAGCATCGCCATATATTTTATATATGAGGTTCTCCAAGTGAATACTAAAATCTTCTAGACATTGTATGGCTTACAATGGTCTCTCTTATTTAACCGACATTGTATGTGATTACAATGGTCTCTAAACTCTTTCATCACCATATGTTATATAATTTCATATAACATCGAAACCTGTTACAATTTATCAATTTCTATTGGTTGTCTTACTCCCCGTGAACTCATGTTTTCAGAGCATTTCTTGCTTATTTTCTTAAGCACCACTATTGATACTGTTTAAGAACTATTTATATACACTTGATTTTTCTCTCGACTATTTATGCCTAATTAATAGAGCGTTACTTCTTATTTGTATAGAGGTTATTTTTATAAATATTTGATCCGATTCTTTACACTCAGCCTCCAAAGCATCATGAAAAACCCTATCTCTCCTAATTATATATGTTTCACCAAATTACTAAACAATTAAATACATATTTATTCATTTTGATGATCCACTAAAACTTTCTCATCCATTGTTGGTGACATAGTAGTCTCATTTATTTTCTCAAAAATTATGAGTAATGCTATGATCTTTAAAAATCTTTTCATGACCTTACACAACGATGTTTTATATGAAACCCATCATATTCTATTTATTTACCTTGAAAATTCACTATCATTTTATAAACAACTCCTTTATTGTCATATAAACTATCTTTCATTATATCAAATGGATTTACTATTCCCCAAATAATTACCCCATTACTACCTTATAAACTAATAAACTTATTCACTACTATTTCATAAACTGCTTTAACTAGTTCAAAATTTACTTTTTGTCACTTCTTTACAAATCATTTGGTCAATTACCTTGTAAGACTAGTTTACTACTATCTTCTAAACCATTTTCACTAAAATATTAATACACTCCTTGCCACTCTCTTACAAACTACTTTACCACCATCTTATAAACTTATCCACTGATGTACTACTATTACATAAACTGTTTGGACTAGTTCTGAATAAACTATTTTGTTATCATCTTAGAAATCGTTCTGTCATTTACCTTTTACCAAAATTTTCACTACCTTATAAACGATTTTGTTATTATCTTAAGAATTACACGACCTTGTCTTATTAACTAAAACCATTGATTTATTATTGCCTCATGAACTATTTTGTTATTGTTTTATTGTTCGTCGTTCTCTTCTAAATCTTATAAACTGATTCATCGTCTACAAAAGCTGAAGTTCAGCAACTTTCTCTACATTCATCAAGTTCTCTTTTGAAACCTTCATTGTTAAAGGTCAGTGATTCTGGCCCGATGTGGACTGATCTAGAACTGCTTAAAACTTCCTTTTCTGCGCGCATTTTCCTTATTCGCTTGTGTTACATACTCATACTACTTACGTATGATTGATTCTTACGTATGTACAAACTTATATCACTCTTTGTATATGAGATACTTATGCAAACTTCATACTTGTCCAACAATGGACATATCACGAGTATAACTAAGTTAAGTATTTGAAAATTTTATCGAACCTCGGTTAAATATAGTCTAGTCACCTATATTTAACCTAGGGACAGTGAAACATAGTCTGACTACCTATGTTCGACTTAGATTTTTCAAATACTAGGAATAGTTATATATGGGTTATGTCTAATTGATCTTCTACTTGATTTCCGAGAATCACAAAATTTTTTTTATGTGAGTATAACAATTCAGCGGTATTCATATGATCGAGCACAACAACTAAACAAATCCTCACTCTATCTTTATCGCGTATAGTCAACCTTACTCTGCACCATATTTCTAGACGATGAGAATCGAACCGCGTCGTTAGTTATTCTAGACTCCATTCCTTACGAGTATCCTCATCTTTTCGCAAGTGAACCGTCAGGAAATAAAGTGAATTAAGCTCCGGGACGGAGCTCTCTTAAGGGGTACGTGTTGTGACATTTCGTAAAAATTTCATGTCACCAATTTTAATATTTAATTATCTAACTATTCTATTTTTAAATAATTAACTTTGTCGGAAGTTATCCGTGTACGTTCAATTCATTCAACCGCGACTAGACTATGTTCAGTCTATACTTCTTATGCATTTTTGTTTCCTTACAATCCTATTTTAAAATGCATAATTACTTTTTCTAATTTTACGTAAACCTTGCACCTTTTACGTCTTACACGATTTAAATTTACGTTTTATGGTTTTAACAACGTGAACCAACCTTAGACTATGATAGTTTTACATATTCTATACGTTTTAACCTATTTTAATATTTACAAGTGTGTTTTATACTTGTCGTTTCATTTTTATAGTTTACGTCACTTTTATCAAGAACAGTGTCACCAAACGCGTTTTCAACTCACGGTTTTAGCTTTAACGATGTTTAAACCCTTCGATGAACTCACCACTCATCTAAAATGATTAAATAGATTATGATAATAAGTTTTAACATTTTTATATGTTTTACATTTCTTCTACTACCCGGTTTTACGTTACGCATCTTAAAAACTTAACATTAACAATTATCGGGATCAAACTACACATCGTAGCTCAAGTTTTATACAAATTTAACCCACTCACACCCCACTATACACACCAAACGCCTCAAACACATGGTACATGTGTCCTTGAGGTGTCTATCACTTTGGACACTTGTAACACTTCATTAACATGTGTTTTTTTTT
>LBNU01010005.1:13170-32574 GCA_014162995.1 Artemisia annua | reverse complement strand
TTTCTCTTTTCTCTCGAAACTCTCCAAATGTGCATTATCACTTCATTTCTTCATTTTTAATCACTTTTTCCTGCTTTTGGCTATATTTGCATGTATAAACACTTTTCCACGATTAAGTAACAAATATATACAAATATGACCAATTTCCATTCATAAAACCAACAATAACGCTTCTAAAAACATGTTATCTTTGAGCGTTATCATGGGTTCACTTTTCTTCTACCTCACACGATAGCCGCGTCAACCGGATCTATCTTGTTCGTTTCGAATGCCAAGACCTTCATATCCTCGGGCTTTTTTTGAGAGTAGCGTGCTTCGGCCTCCATGTCAAAACAATGAGTGAGTACAATATCTCAATTGTAAAAATTAAAACCCAAGTTAAACACAATTTCGTTCCTTGTGAGTTGTGAATTGAGAGTCCAAGTAAAACCAACAATTTAACAGCCCATAGAAAATCCAAAGTATATCTTATAATTTAACAAAAACTTTGTCTCCTTTGTTTGACCAGCCCAAGTATAAACCTAAAAAATAACCCAACTCCAATCCAATATACCCGAACCAATAACTCTCACCCTAATTTTATATTTTTTTGTATAGGACTTGTTTTCTCACAGAACCCTAATTTACTCTATCTAAAATACGTGCAGCCACAACCACCCTCTTTCTTTACCCAACCTTATACAATAATTAGTCCCATAGCTGCTCAACCAAAAACCATACTAAAAAAAAAGTTCATCCCTTATGATTCCTTCGGTTTGTTTCTACCTTAACCAAAACTTCCTTGGGTATGTTTACTCAAAGCACACAAGAACACGGCTTCAAGATCTTATTATAAGGTCTCTGCAGGTAGAGTCGCATGTTTTGCTTTCGTTTTGGTTGTGTCTCGATGTGGGTTTGCTGTTGGTTTGTTGACTGTGTTCGTGAGATGGTGATGGGGTATAGGTTAGATATGGATTTGGTGTTGTTTGATTTGGGTTAAATTATCAAACGGAACTTTTTTTAGCATTTTGTGGATTACACAATCGGTCAAGGGCTGTGGAGGCGGAATCTACAGTGGTGGTGGTGATGGTGTAACCTACTTTGGAAGGGCTGGAACTCAACTGTATGGAAGGGCTGGAAGGGACGGATTTGTTATTTGTTACATCATGCTTTACATTTTGGTGATTGGGTGTATTAATGGAGGGTTGTACAGTGTGATTAAATGATTGTAATTAGTTAAATGATTGTAATATTGAGTTTAGGGGTGTTTTTAATGCTATTAATGTATAATTCTAAGGATTTTGGTCTGAATTTTGATTCATGCTTGTTTTTGTTGTACATAATGATTTGCTTGTTGTAATTATGAAAATTCCTTGCTTTAAAGTGTTGTAAACCTTGCATCCTTTTTTGTACATCTTAATTTTTTGGAGAGAGAGTCATTCCTCTATTATAAGTAGTATAGATTTTAGTTGCCGATAGCATAGTAAAATTCGACATGAAACAAACATAATACTGTAAATTATAGACAACACAATTCAAGTTTTCTTTAAATTACACTTCATAACGCATATTCGTCAAAACCACATGTTATTACTTGATACAACAATAATATAGCTAAAAGTTACATTTTTACCATTTCCTCAAAAACAATGGACTAATGCTCATATATCTTTAATTTTTGATGTAATCTTCTATGTAAACTCTTCGGTGATATATCTAAGATTTACTTCTTGGCTTTCATATGAAAATAACCTATTAGGTGCCTACATATCTTCCAATAGTATGTTGACATCTTACCTACATGGGATAGTACAATTTAGTATTTGAAATAATCTTATATACAAAACTTGTAATTGGTATAAAGAAAACTCGCATTATATGAGTATCATATGAGAAACAATCAATAAGATATCAAACACCTTCCATGATATGGTTGACGTCCTACTTGCATTATCAGTCCAAAAATGCCACGATTTGCTTTCTATTTACATTAACGTTTTATAAGCCTCGTCAATGACGGAGCTACTTGATGAGTTGGGTATGACATGGCCAACCCAAACTTTTGGCCAAAATATGTAACTCTTAGATTTTCTATTACTATTGGTTCTTCAAAACTATCTGGCCCACCCTCTAACGTTTATATTCTATGCATTCTATAGCATTTTTCAACTACATCGGTTAATTTACCTTTCATTTACTTTTGCTTTATAGATTTACTAGGCGATTACCCGTTTAGTCGCACTTTTTTCCAACAATTTTCAAAAGTAACGAAATTTCCATTTTCTAAATTTTAACTAAAAAATTGAAAAGCTCATTCTACTCTTCTTACTTTTTTCTTTCCCATTTATTTCTCAATAAAAAGAGATGGGATATGTTCAACATAAAATATACATCATTCTAACATGATCTGTCGTGGAAAAGTATGAATTCCATTGAAAAACTTTCTCTCTCTACTATGGGCGAAATTTGGGATCTAGGGTTTCATACGTATTCATAAGCTGCTACTGTTCATCTATACATCTAAATCTATTTTATTACTTAATTCAATCTTATTATATCATCCTTCTACTGTATATCTCTGTCCTGTTCTTCATTAATTCACCACAAATTCTCTACCCGCTTTTTTCATTTCATTTTTCCGTTATAACTCACCTTGTCCACTGTTCATATTATCACTTTCATTTTCACCTTAATCTCTTCGATTTGTAATGAGTTTATTTCATTAATCAGCATGTCAGATTCAAACCCAGAACTAAAACCTAATCCTTCCTCTCATAGGACGGATTCACTACTTAAACCTAAGAAAACCACTCGAACCATGAATCCTTTAAACAAATCTGCTATGAAACATTCGAGTATGTTGTCGGATACACCTAAGAATACTTATTCTAGGGTTAGGACCAGATCTGCTTCAAAGGGAAATAACGGTGCTATTGATATCGAGGATTTGGAGTATGAAGATGGGGTTTCTGAATCGGTTGATGGTAGTGAGGACTTGGGTGGTTCATGTTCAGGTATGGAGGATGTGGTTAGTGTTGGTGATGATTGTGAAGCTGGTAAGGTATCTTCTGGTAATGATAATGTTTCTGTTATTTGTGATGATAGTAATAGGGATACTATTGATGAAATTGCTAAGAGTTTGAATAAAGGGTATAGTTCTGCTAGTGTTAAGCCTGTTGATGATATGGGTAATGTTAATGGGCCTAGTGTCAACAATGATTTGCCTGATATTCCTATTCCTTTTGAGGAATACCCTGTTTTGAATCCCCAACCTGTATCTAGTAAGCCTAAAAGTCCTACTAAGGTCAGTTTTGGGGATGTTAAAGTTCCGGGTATGTTTAAGCTTAATGGGGATGTTAGTGGTTTAACTAAAGGGGATGGAGTTGTTGGCAATTTTGAAGCAGGTGAGACTAGTGTTCGTAATGATAGTGTGATGAAGGATAGTGTTGTTGAGAAGAGTAATAGGTCCTTTCGTGATGTTGTTTCTAGGAGTTTTGGTGGTAATGGTAATAATAAGCTTCATTTTTTTCCTCCTTCTTTAATTGGTGAGGGTCGTGAAGTAGCTAAGATGGATGATGTTTTGGAAAAAGGTTGTAAGAAATGGGGTAACACTGTGGTTGGTTTTTTTGTGGAGTTTCGGATGAATTATAGGGACTTAGTGTATCATTTGAAGAAAATGTGGAGATTATATCAGTTAGATCAGGTGTTTATGAATCAGAATGGTATGTGTTTTTTTAGTTTTAAATCTAAAGACGGTATGGAGTTGTTATAGAAAACGGTCCATGGCTGGTTGATAACAAACTGTTGTTTGTGAAGAAGTGGGAACCAGGCCTTTGTATGTCAAAGCCTAAAGTTTCTAAAGTACCAGTGTAGGTTAAAGTGTATGATATTCCGTTAGAAGCCTGGAATGTTGAAGGCATAAGTAGAATTGTGAGCAGTGTTGGAGTCCTTATTATCATGGATCGTATGACTACATCCATTTGTGAAAAGCCGTATGGTAGAGCTTCTTTTGCTAGGGTTCTGGTTGAAATTGACTCAAGCAAGCTGTTAGTTGATAGTGTGGAATTGTGGTATGAAAGTTTGGGTAAGGTTTTGAAACTGTGGGTTGAATACTCTTGGGTTCCACCACGTTGTGAGGAATGTAAGATATTTGGGCACCGTTTGAGCGAGTGTGCCAGAAAGGTTAACACGGTTCAAACTGTTAATAAGGATGGGGAAAAGGTTGCTAATATGAAGAATGGTAATAGTGGTAAAGGTGTAAAGGATACTGATGCGTTAAATGGTAGTACTGGTAATGGTGTGAATAATGTTAACATGACTGATGGTGATGGAGGTTGGCAAAGTGTGGTGAATCGTAGAAATGTTATGAGTGTAATGAATAATACTCGTCAAGGGTCTTTTGGGGATTATAATGGTAGGAGGGTTATGAATTATAATAATAGAGGTGTTTATGTTAATAAAGGAAATGCTAATGTTGGAAGTGTAGGTGCCAATGATAATAAGAAAAAACATGGTCCTGTCAATAGTGGTAATGTTGGAAAACTGGATGATTCTATTGTAGCTAATGATGCTGGTGAGTCTAACAATAAAGGTAAGGGTGAAGTGAACGAAAGTGGTAGTAAGGATGTTAGTTATAATGAAAATGTTAAATCTAAGAAGAATAATAGTAGTGAGGGTAAAGCTGATAATAATGGCAATGGTAGCGCAAGTAAGGCTGGTAATGCTTCTGCTGGTGATAAGTCTGTTGTTAATGAGAAGGTTAAGAATAGGACAGTTATGACTAAGGTGGATACTGGCACGAGTAGTGCTAGCAAGGCTAGTAATGTTTTAAAAGATAATGTGAATAATGGTGGAAGTCATTCAGGTAAGACTGTGGAAACTGACAAGGTTGAAACTAAGAATAGATTTGATATTTTGGGAAAAGAAAATGAAAGTATGAATACTGATATGTGGAATGAGGTCAAGAATCAAGTTAAGGTGGCATGTAATATAGCTCTTCCTATTTCTGAAGATGCTATGACAAGCTGGAATGATGAGATGGTTGCGTACTATATGGTCAATTGGAAACAAAGAACGGCAAACAGAAGCTCCCCTGAGCAGAGATTGAAGTCTAAAATGGAAAGTATCAAAAACAAAATTGTGCATCTTAATAGAAACATTCATAATTCTGCTAAATCTAATGCTGAGAAATTGTTGAGGAACTCTGTTGTAATTACTGGTGATAAAATGGATGTTTCGTTTGACAAATTTTATTCTAAGTGTTACAAGGAAGAGTTACTTAAAGTTGAACAGTTGCAGAAAGAAAGAGGCATGGCGGAAGTTGATTTTTTTTAATTTCTAACAAGTCTCTTGATGATGATTTGAAAGATATTTGGACTAATGAGATGATGGAGTATTATATGATGAGATGTGAAGAAATCAAAAGTGATATCATTAATGGACATGTTGGTGATATGGAGAGTTCTGCTGTCATGGATGAGGTTGATGAAGACAATAGTGGCAACGCTTCTTCATGACACATGATGAAGTCTTCGAGAAGGTTGATAGTTCTATGGCCTAGATGCAGGGTGGGGTTGCGTCACATCCTCCAATCTCCAATGACGGTTAAGATAGCAGCCTGGAATATTAGAGGAATGACTGATTCCTCTAAACAAAAGGAGGTAAAGGCGTTAATTAGAGAGGAAAGTTTAAACATGTGTGTTGTGATTGAAACAAGGCTTAGAAAGAAGAACGTTAACTTTGTTGGTGATTTTGTGTTT
Source organism: Artemisia annua (assembly GCA_014162995.1). Lineage (NCBI taxonomy): Eukaryota > Viridiplantae > Streptophyta > Magnoliopsida > Asterales > Asteraceae > Artemisia > Artemisia annua. Next base: position 26,836 of record LBNU01010005.1, on the reverse strand, counting down.
GGTAATTGGGCATGGACTTCTAACTCTGTTGAGAGTAAGAAAGGATGTAGAATTATGGTTGGTTGGGATAGAAATGTTGTTGGCGCTAATCTGCTGTCCCAAACTGATCAGGTTGTTCATTTCGAGCTGAATTTTATACATGATCAAAGGAAACAGTTTGTCTCCTTTGTTTATGCTAAAAATCATGAAAGAGAAAGGAAGATGCTGTGGGAGAATTTAATTGAGCATAGTGGTATTGTTGAAAGTCGTCCGTAGGTTCTTTTGGGAGATTTTAGTGTGGCGCTAAGTGTTGAAGACTGTTCTAACTCTTTTTCTTTGAAAGACAAAGATATGGAGGTATTTAGAAGGTGTTTAGAAATGTTGGAGCTTGAAGATATTGCTGCAAATGGTATGTTTTATACATGGATTCAAAAGCGTAAAGACCCGGAATCTGGTATTCTTAAGAAGCTTGATAGGATATTGGGGAATAGTCATTTTTTTAATAACTTTGGTAGTTCTTTTGCTAGTTTTCTGTCATATGTTACATGAGATCATTGTCCTGCCATGCTTTTTTATCCTGATATTACAGCATATAAACCTAAGCCTTTTAGATTTATTAACTTTTTGGCTTATAAGGATAGTTTTTATCTACGGTAAAGGATAATTGGGGTATGGAGGTTAAGGGATTTCATATGTTTATCTTAGCCAAAAGATTGAAGAATATGAAAATACACATGAGGAATCTAAACAGGGTAAATGGAAATGTATTTGATAAAGTTAAATTTTTGAGGGCTGAATTGAAAAAGGTGCAACAAAGTCTTGATTTAGAGCTTGATAATGTGTTGTTGAGAGAGGAGGAATACATTTACTGCAATGCTTATAAAGAAGCTGTAGAGGATGAAGTAAAACTTTTAAAGCAAAAGTCTAAAATTACTTGGTTGAAAGAAGGTGATTAGAATACGGCGTATTTTCACAAAGTTGTAAAAGGCAGAATTAATAAGAATAGGATTGAGGTTGTTTTTTATATGGATGGCAACAAATACAATGGTGATGATGTGCCTGCTCAATTTGTGAAGCTTTTTTAGAAGTTTTTAGGAACAGAAGATGATGTTCTTCCTATGGAGGACATGGACAGTTTATTTTTGAAGAAGTTAGATCCTATTATTGCTAATAACATGGTTAGACCAGTTTTGGACAGTGAAATTAAAGAGGCTATGTTTGGAATTGGTGGTGATAAAGCTGCTGGTCCAGATGGTTTTACGGCTAAATTTTTTAAAATCGCTTGGAGTGTGGTGGGAAGTGATGTTTGTGCATCAGTTAGGGAATTTTTTACTTCTGGCAAGCTTCTTGGTGAATTCAATGCCAATTTGATTCACCTTATTCCTAAGCTGCAAACTTCGTTGAATGTTTCAGATTATAGACCCATTGCTTGTTGCAATGTGGTCTATAAATATATCAGTAAGGTGTTGACGAATAGACTCAAGGAAGGGCTTAATGATCTTGTTGATAGTAATCAAAGTGCGTTTATTCCGGGACGGCAGATCAGTGACAATATCTTGCTGGCTCAAGAGTTCATGCGGGGCTATTCTTGGAAGAGTGGTGTAAAGAAATGTGCATTTAAAGTGGACATCCATAAGGCATATGACACGGTGAGCTGGAATTTCTTGCGGACTACTCTTATTCGCTTTGGCTTTCATAATGACATGGTTCGTTGGATCATGGTATGTCTTACTACTGCTTCCTTCTCTATATGTGTTAATAATGAAATTCATGGGTTTTTTAAGGGTAAAAGGGGTCTTAGACAGGGTGATCCTATGTCACCATATTTATTCACCCTTGTCATGAAGGTTCTTAATTTGATGATCAAAAGACATATTAGGATGGATAATCGGTTTGTGTATCATTGGGGTTGCAAGGGAATTAAACTTACTCATTTATGCTTTGCAGATGATTTACTTCTGCTTTGTCATGGGGATCACATTTCTGCATGCATTTTAAGAAGAGCTCTTGATGAATTTAGTATGTCCTCAGGACTGTATCCTAGAATGCGCAAGAGTACGGTGTTCTTTGGTAATGTCCCCGATGAGATTCGTGATAATATTTTGCTAGCTATGCCTTTTAAGATTGGTGAATTGCCGGTGAGATATTTAGGTATTCCTTTATCCTCTAAAAAGCATTGTATTATCGATTGTGGAGTCCTTATTGAGAAAGTGAAAAATAGGATCTTTGATTGGAATAATAAATCTCTTTCTTTTGCGGGAAGACTTCAGTTATTGCTTCGGTTCTTTCTTCCCTTCACATTTATTGGGCTTCTATGTTTATCTTGCCTGCGTTTATTTGTGATAATATTGACAAACTTCTTAAGAATTTCATATGGTCTAATGGTGGGTCGGGAAAGGGTTTTGCGAGTGTTGCTTGGAAGGATGTTTGTAAGCCCAAGAGCCAAGGGGGACTAGGTATTAAGCCTTTGAAGGTTATGAATGAAGCTTTGATGATTAAGCATATTTGGAATATTTTGAGTACAAAAGATTCTTTATGGGTGAAATGGCTTTACAATTTTAGAATCAAAGATCAATGTTTCTGGGAAATTCCTTATTCTAACTCTATGGCTTGGAGTTGGAGACAGATTCTTAAATTGAGAGACAAAATCCGTAGCTTTATTGTGCATAAGATTGGAAATGGCAAAAGCTGCTTTATTTGGTTTGATAAATGGCACTCTAATGGTCCTTTAAGTAAATTGATTAGTCATGAGGTTCTTAAGGAGCAGGGTATTGATTTGAATGCTAAAGTGGCGGATTTCATTTGTAATAATGAATGGAATTGGCCTTTAAGCTGGGACAATAAGTTTGATGCTGTGATTAATGTCCCGGTTCCTAATTTGATTAATGATTGTGAGGACAGAGTTCTGTGGTTGAATAACAAAAATAAGGAAGTTAAATTTAGTGTGAAAGAAGCGTGGAAAGCGTTAAGAATTGATAGTCATAAAGTTATTTGGTACAAACATGTTTGGTATTCTCAATGTATTCCAAGACATGCTTTTATTCTTTGGATGGCTATTAGAGGAAGACTCAAAACTCAGGACAGAATTTCTCGTTGGTACCATAATGACAATATGTTATGTCCTTTCTGTAAAAGTTGTAAGGATTTACATAGTCGCCTTTTCTTTAGTTGTGAGTTTTCTAAAAAAGTTTGGGATAAGCTTAAGGTGATGTGTAGGCTTGACAATTTGTCGTGTGTTTGGGCTGAAGTGGTGTCGGGTATGTCTATTAGGACTGCTAATAACACTCTTTGGAGCTGATATGTGCCTATTTACACATATCTTTTACCTTATTTAACCCACAAAAACGACCAAAAACACCCGAAAAGACCATCTATTGTTACGAATATCCTTGGAAAGTGTTTTTGTGTATTTCAGGTACAAATGGATTGAAAACAAGGCAAATGTGAGCAAACCCGAGCATGGATGGGAAACTGGAGCAAAATGGAGCATTACCGGATCGACTCGACACATTTTGAAGAACAACGAAGAAAAAGACAAGAAGTTAAGACCGAAGTCAATCCCGGCAATGTGACATGGGGGGAAGCATGGAAAACCTAACCAAAACCCATAACTTCCCAAATCACCCCTTATCCAAGACCAAATTCCCAATTTACCCATTATCCCGACACTTAAATGCAAAATCATTTTCAATACCTTGAACCATTTTCCAAAATAAATCACAAAACCATTTTGACAAAACCTTTTATTATTTTGCTAAAATTTTATTTAGTTTACTTTTTATTTTGATTATTATTATTATTATTATTATTATTATTATTATTATTATTATTATTATTATTATTATTATTATTATTATTATTATTATTATTATTATTATTATTATTATTATTATTATTTTTATTTAATATTAAATTTATTTCATAGATACATAATAAGCTTACACAAAGTTGGATGGGAGTCTAGACACAAGCTGTGCTCCCACTCCTTTCTGAATACAAAAGCTTATTCTATGAAAAATAAAAACACCACTCTTAGCATTATTTGAGTGGCTAATGGCAATAGACCTAATACGTGAAAGTGTATCCAGAGCCTCCGTATCGAATTCTCCGAATGTAGAGAAAGCAAATGGTATGAACTTGTATCCACTGTCCTCACATTTGGACGCATACTTCCTCTTTTTCTTCTCCACGGCATTAAGTAAAGCTACCCCAGGAGACCATGAAGTCGCCCCCACACCAGCAAACGGAGAGATTCCAGTCACATCCAAACACGCATCTTTACCTTGGAGCCAATTAAATAGTAAAAGATCTGCAGGACGTAGCTCCTTCCCATCCTCCGAAAGGAAACCCATAGGAGCCTCCTTGCGCACCATAATCCCAACCTTGGAACATATATCAACAAGAATATCACGCACCAGATTGTGCCTGAACTTCACACCCACTTCACTAGAACAGTGAACTGCATGATCCCCCCATTGGTCCATACGATGCACATTACAACTCGGGCATAGGCTACCTTCAGAGAACATAGGTATAGAAAGCCTATAGCACAACACAGATCGAAATTGGCGATGGTTCATCCTCTGTCCCAAACCGTCAATAGGGATGGTGAAAAGAAAATCCTGTGCATGCGGGGCGCGTATTATTATTATTATTATTATTATTATTATTATTATTATTATTATTATTATTATTATTATTATTATTATTATTATTATTATTATTATTATTATTATTATTATTATTATTATTATTATTATTATTATTATTACTATTAAAAAAAAATAGACACTACAAAATTTATTTTGCATAAAAACAGTTTTTATTTATCCTAATAACTCTAAATCCTAATACCAATTAAGCCTAAAATTACAACTCCTAATCTAATCCCTTTTACCTAAACCTGCCAAGTCCTAAACCCACTTAACCCCTAAGCCCAACACAATCCAACCCACAACACAACTTAACCCATTACCACACAATATACCCTAATCCTTCACCCCCCGTTTTCTGTTAAAAGAAAAACCCAAACACACTTTTGACTTTTTGATGAGTGCTCAAACACTCATCATTTTTGGTCAATATAAACTGCAAAAACATCTGAAAACACTCAAAAACGCATCAAAATGCAGAAAATACCCAAGGATCGTGTTTTATGTGTCTCAAATGCAAAATGTTTAAAAACAAGTGAAAAACGAACAAAGTTTGCATAATTGGCAGTTTCAGTCCCCCAACTTTCAAAGATTGGCAAAACTAGTCCCTAGAATTCAAAAACGTGGAATTTTATCATTCAAGGTCCCTGAAATATTTTAAGTTATCAAAATAGGTCCTTGAATGCAAATTTGGAAAAATGGCAGTTTTGGTCCCTGAACTTTGGGAAATTTACAAAAATGGTCCTTGGGGTTCAAAAGTAAAAAAAATGGAATTTTTGGTCCTTGTGTTATCAGTGTTTGGCAATATTGGTCCATGTGAGAATTGTGGATGATGCACATTTTTAGCCCTTCATCTTTGGCTAATTTACAATATTGGTCCTTGTGATGTTTATCAAACCAAACGGACCACTTAAACATTATAACCCAAAAAACAAACACACCCAGCCCAATTGAAACCCGGCCCAAGAAAGAGAGTTAACCAGATCCAGCCATCCCCCACCCACGTTTCAAACTATAATAAAAAAATAGAAACCAGTACACCTTTCCCCTTTATCCCTCCCCCATGAAACAACCCTATGAAACCACCATGGTTTCTGCTTTTCCCCCTCCTCCATAGCCTCCCTCACCTACCCACCTTACAACATTTATTGCTACACCAACTCCACTCACCTTGTCTCCACAGGCTGTTAGAGAATTTTGGCGCCAAAAAAAAGTTGAGTGGTCAAGATTGATTGCCAGTCATCCAACAGCTACAAATGCAAGTGGGATTCACTCAGAGGGTCCTCTAAACCCTAATGAAGCCCTATAAGAACAAAGAGATGGAGCTAAGAAGTTTATCTAGTTTTATTAGCTTAATTGTAATCGTTAGCATAATTTTCTCTAATCAGTTGTATTTTCAAGCTTGCAATAACTAATTCTAGTGTTTTTAATGTATGTTGAATCTTTTTAAGCAATCAATTTTCAGTCTAAGTTAAAATTACAAATTATGTCATTTTTACCTCAAATCTGAATTCATGGTTCATTGTGTTGGTTAATGTTATTATGGACTAAGATAGACAACATAAGCTCCCAGAAAGCTTATAAGAGCTTTTAGTTACTCTAAAATCCAGTCTAGGTTTAAAAAGCAAAAATAAAAAAAATTCAAGAAAATTACAAGAAAAATAAAAAAACAGGTTTGAAGAAAAATGAAGAGAGAAAATGGATGAATGCTGAATGGATTATGGTTTAGTGCTTCTTGGGAAGCTATAGGTTGGTTCTATGGCTCTTGGTTCCTAGTTGTGCAGCTTGGACCTTTTGTAAGAAATTTGTCAATTTTCATACATCACTATTTAATCTGTTTGTTCTAGTGTTCAACTTTGTTTTTTTTATGATTCTTCAGTGTATTTGAGGTCTAATATTGCATGAGATGTGGTAATTGATCTTTGAATTCCTTTGTGTTCACAAGTTGTGATTTAACTGCCCTTTTATGAGCATAATAGAGGTTTCTGAGTTCTTGTTGTTGTTCTTGAAGTTCTTGTGATTAGAAAGGTTTAAAACAGCTTATTGCTTGATTCTAAGTTGATTTCATATGATGCAATTAGTGTTTGCCTGCTAAATCATGAAAACAGTTATTTAAAAGGGTGTTTGGTTTAGTTGAAATCTTGGATTAAGATGGTGTTTTTGTTGATGGTTTCTGCTTGTACAAGTCAAATTGGTTTCTGATAGTTCATTCAAGTCATAAAACTAGGCCTCTTTAGCTAAAAAGTCAATTTTATGTTTGATTGCATCTTATAAGTTAACTGTTGGATTTTTGAACCTGCATAATCATTCATATAGGTACATTAGTTGTTATGATGGCTTAATTCAGTTTCATATTAGCTTAAAACATCATTTTTAGCAAGCTAGGACCAATCAAAGTTCATTAAAGTCAAATAAGAATCAAATCAAAAAGTCAAAAAAAATCCAGTTATGCAGTTTTTTGAATAAAATTTGGAATTACTTGTGGGATTTAATATTGAGTTTTTAGATTTGGGCTCTTGGGTAATTGAAGTTTGGGTGCTTAACTTGCTCTTAAATTTTTGATAAATTTTTCCAAGCTTGTTAAACTGCTTAATTTGGCTTCTAACTTTGGGCTTTTTCTGGAATTTTCCCCTGCACCCAGAGGTGGGACAATTTTCCTTTGATCATAAGTTGGTCATTATTTGACCATTTGTTGTGAAATTTGGTGTTTTGGAATCTTGTTTAAGTTGTTTACATGTGTGGCCTCTTAGATTTCCATTTAAAGCTTGTTTGATAGCTTATTTTTAAGCCAAAACTTGGCTCTTTGACTGTTGCTGCTGCTATTGTTCTTGTTCTTGATACGTTTTTGAATGATTGTTACTGTGTGATATTGTTGTGATTCTTGTGATTATTGTTGCTGTTTGTTGATTGTTCTTGTTGGTAATAAGCCTCAAGCTTATTGGAAGCTTTTGGGACTTATCTCTTTTAACTGTGTAGAGCAAAAAGCTCAAAAAGCTCATAAATCTCCAAAACTTCATAAACACAATCTGTGTGATTCTAAAAGCCCTCACAAGCTTGTATAAGCTCTTCTGGACTTAAGCCCCTTCACAAAAGTTGGTAGTGTTTGTGTGTTGATCAGGTTTGCAAAAGAAAAAAATAAAAAAAAAAAATAATAAGCAAAAAGTGCCAAGGTCCAGATTCGAACCCTGGTCACCACACCCAAACCTCAATACCCACACACAATACCATCTGCGCCCTAGAGACTTGCAGTCATTCTCTTCACTGTTTTTTATTTAACAAGCAAACCAGACTTTAGCTATACGAGCTTTTTGGCTTATTTTTAGCTTATTCTGACATTGGACCTAGCGTTTTCTTAATTTTCATAGATTCTTTTCATCTTGTAGTATTTATCACAAAAAACTCAGATTTATTTAGTAGTGTTTAGTATTTATTAGATTTAATTTTCATTTAATTAGTAATTTAGTCATAATAAAAAATATAAAAGTCAAAAAAATGTTTTTCTTTTTTTCATAATTTTCTTTTGAAGTTTAGGACCTAAGAAAATTAGTTTGATCTCCGTAGCCTTTTAATTTCAAAGATTTGACGTTTTGGGCTCGTAACGAGTCCCGGTAACGTCTCGTTTTTATTTTTGGCTACGTTTTTGGTTATTTTAGGGTACGTTTAGCACTTTTATAACTTTTTAAGTAGTTTTTAATTTCTAATTTCATATTCTTAGGTTAAATTTGGTAATTTCACTTTTATTTTTGTACGTTGACGTTTACTTAAACGTAAACGTACGTTTTTTTTATTTTAAACGTTTTTAGATAAGTCCATCTCACGTGCTTGTTAATATAATTCTTGTGAATCGTTTTCATCTCATTTCCTTAGTTTAATCGTCACAAATCTCTTTCCAATCAAAATCACCCGATCACAATTCGTTTAAATACCATTCACTCCTCGTCGGGACTTAACGACCCGGGAAGAATCCCTATACTCCTTGGTCCATTGCATTGAGCCTTAGATAGTTTGACATTAGTTGACCAATTATTTGGTTGACTTTCGTTGACTGTTTCTGGGCCAATCACTTTTCCAGTCAAATAAACAAAACCAAACCAGTTACCCATTCCCGCCCAAAACAGAAGCAACAACCCATTCACTTTCACCATGAGAATCATCACCAAGCTACAATCCAAAACCTTCACATGTTGTTGTTTCCCCCCCCCCCCTTGTCCATGTCACCAATCCTCACCTCTCCTAATTGAGATCCATGGCTCAGATTGATTCCCTTAGGCACCAAGATGCATCCAATGGCTGCTAATGAATTGAGAAAACACAAATTGGGATCCTATGCTCATTACACTCACAGAACTAACACAAGCACAACAAAACAAGATGGGAAGACCAAAGAAACCCTACTTCAGCCCTATAAATAGAATAGTTTGTAAAGCCATTGAGGCTCAGTAGGATTTAGTTTAAAATTTTTAGTCTTTTAGTTTTTTAAGTCTTATGTACCTTTTTAATCAATGCAATTTTAATTTAAGCTTTTTATTTTTATGTATTTAAAGTTCAATCAGTGTGTTAAAATTTATATAACTGTTTTTTTTTTAAAAAATTGCTTATCTATTTCTGCTTATTGCAATTGCTTATTTTCTGTTCATTTCAGCTTATTTAGTGTATATATAGTTTAATATAAAAAGTCCTTTCAAAATTTTAGCTCAAAATTCTGTTTCTAGCCTCAAAAATCTCAAAACACTCCCTTAAGGGGTGTTTGGCACAAGGCCGTTTCTAGCTCAAAAACTGTTTTTACCTTTCTTCTTTAATTCAATGAGCTTTATTTAGTCATTTTCAGTTGAATTCAAGCAAAATTTTACATTTTCTAGTATTTTGTAAGTACTTGAGTTGTTTTCTAAAAACCTCTTATCATAACTGTTGTGTAAAAGTAGCTTAGGTAGATTTAGTTTAGGCCCTTCTTAGTTGTTAATTTTTGCATTTAATTAGTCCAAATAGGTTAGTACAAGTTTACACTATCTGGTCCTTAGGCTTCTTTGGTCAAAACTTGCACTTTTTACCCATTTTTGGCCCAAAATCTGCACTATTTTGCTTCAAAAAAAATACCCGTTCAGCCAGACGTTTTTGATTTTTAATTTCTTCAATATTAGGCCATTTGCACTAAAATTTGGTATGTATCTTGTTTAGTGGGTATTCTAGTTGCCAGTATTTTTAATTTATTTGTTACTAATTTTTTTTACAGCCTAAGTAGCTCGTCTAGTCATTTTTTTTCCCCATTCAGCAGCCCCTAGTAGAATACCGATTACTTTGTGCTTTTTAGTTTAGGTTAACTGCTTATTTTGTTTCCCTTAGTGCTTATTAGGGTCCCCTGTAGTGTCCTCTTGCTTAATCCCCCTTAGGTCAGCTCATTTGTTCCCTAGATTAGCTTTTAGGATTTTCTAATTAGCCTTAGTTTACCTTAGTCTAAACTGCTTATATTATCCCTTATTTCTGTGCTTATTTTAAGTTTTCAATAGATGTTGTAGTTATAGAAAATGTTTATCTGCATTAGTTTAATAAGTTTGTTTAAAAAATTTTGAAAAAAAAAATGTTTCACAAAAATGGTGCCAAGTGGATTCGAACCCTGGTCCCTTGGTTCCAACATAACACCCTTTCCCATCTGCTAGTTGTTACTTGTTAGGATTTAAGTAGTTTATTCTTTATAGTAGTCTTATCATTTTAGCTTATTTGCTTATCAGTCTTAATTGCTTAATTGCTTGCTTATTGGTAACTGTTCCCCTCGTTTTTGTATTTTTCCTAGATAGCTTAGAAGTTAACTTAATTTCCTGCAAAAACATAGAATTTTCCAAAAACATTTATTATTTTTGAATCTTTTATTTAGTTTAATTAGAATTTAATTCATAGAAAATTATTAAAAAGTCAATATATATATATATATATATATATATATATATATATATATATATATATATATATATATATATATATATATATATATATATATATATATATATATCTTTTTTCAAAATTTTCTTTTTATTTAGTTCATAGGAAAATTAGTTTGATACCCGTAGGCCTTTTATTTTTCAAATTTCACTTTTAAAGCCGTTACCGAGCCCGGTAATGGCCCGTTTTCACCTTTTGTTACGTTTTAAGTATTTTCAAGTTACGTTAAGGTTTTTTATAAATTTTTAAATAGTTTTTCATTTCTAAATTCATAATCGTAGTTTAATAATTTCCCTTTTTAGGATACGTTTTTAAGTTTAACGCGTTACGTTTGTTAGTTTAGATTACGTTTTAGTTTAATTGTGATTTACTTGATTTCGGTATTTGTTTACTTGCGTTATTTTAAGTTGTCATTTGTTTCATTTAGTTTAGAAATCTCAAAATCTCTTTCTAAATCTCATTCAAATCACCCGATCACAAAACGATTGTCGGCTTCGCATTTCACACCTCACACGGACACGACCCGGGGATATCTAATACTCCCGGTTTGACTCTCTTTGACTATTTCCCGGTCAAAAAGACTTACATATACTACATTTATCTCATCAACTTTTTGGCGCCGTTGCCGGGGAGGAGTGAAAGCCGAATCCGTTATCGTTTTGAAGATTAGTCATTTGAAGACCCTTCCCCGTGAAGTTATTTTCGTGTTTTTGAATATTTTCATATTATAAAAAAACCCAAAAAAAATTAAAAAACCTTAAAAACCCAAAAATATTTTTCTTTTTCTAAAAACTTTTCAAAAAACCAAAACGATTTTCTGTTCCAAATTCATTTTCCTTTTTCCTTTTTCTTTTTCTTTTAAACCTTTGTTTTTAGTGCATGCGCACTCGTTTACAAGCTAGGAGAGCTCGACAACCAAGGAACGTACCCGAGCAACGTACTCTTGTCGAAAACCTCAACACCATCATGGCCGCAATTGGTGGTGATCAAAATCAACAACCTCCGCATGATCCACAACCTCCTCCTGATCTCCGAACTATGGAGGAGTTGTGTCAACCGACCATGCACGGAAGGGGTGGCCCGATTGCCCCCTTAATATCGAAGCGGCAGATTTTGGACTCAAGAACCACATGATCCAACAAGTTCAAAACTCCTGCCAATTTCATGGACTTCCGGGTGACGATGCCAACAAACATCTTGACAAATTCCTTACCGTCACCCAAAGCATGAAGCATCAAGGGGTCTCCGATGATGCCCTTCGTCTATATCTCTTTCCTTATTCTCTTACGCATCATGCCACCGCTTGGTTTGATCGTCTTCCCAAAAATTCGATTCATAGTTTTGATGAAATGGTTTCAAAGTTTCTTGCTAAGTACTTTCCACCGTCGATGGTGACGAAGTTAAGAAATGACATTAGCAATTTTCGTCAGCTTCCTGATGAGTCCTTATTCGAGGCATGGGAACGCTACAAGCTTTCGATTGACCGGTGTCCGAATCATAACATGTTACTTGTCACCATAATAGACACATTCTATAATGGTTTAACAATGAGACATCGTGATACAATCAATGCTGCAGCGGGTGGGACTTTTATGAAAAGGAGACCCGAAGAGTGCTATGATCTTATTGAGAATATGACCGCCCACCATAACATTTGGGATTCCTCCTCCGAGAGAGGTGACTCGATTAGATCTACCACCGCAAATCCTTCCTCCTCTTCTTCCGAAATTGCCGCAATCACTAAGAAATTAGATGATTTGTCCACCGCCATTCTAAGAACCAATCAAAGTGTCAATCAACTCGCTAATCATCAAATGAAAGTTGTTAACCAAGTTTGTGAGACTTGTGGTGGTCCCCATCCATATTATGAGTGTCCGGCCTCCGGTGGCTTCACTCAAAAGAATGTATATGCTACTCAAGGTTCCTACAACACGGGAGGTAATAGTTACCAACCGCAAGGGGACCGAAATCTTCTTAGCTATCGTTCCAACAACTATCTTGGGCCACCCGGTTTCAATCAAAATGCTCAAAACCGCAACAACCAATTCAATCAAAACCAAAATCGGATGAACCAAGGGAACTTTAATCAAAACCAAGGATTTCATAATCAAAATCAAAACCAAAGTTTTCAAAATCAAAATCAAGGATTTCAAAACAATTTCAATCAAAGGCAAAATCAGGGAAATTTTAATCATGGTAATCAAAATCAAGGAAATTTTGAAAACCAAAACAACCGAGGGCAAAATTTTCAAAATCAAAACCAAGTTGTTCAAAACCAATCGCCCTCGGAAGAGTTGATAAAACAATTGATTCAAAATCAACAAACTTTTATGAAATCTCAAGAAGAAACTACTCGGTTGTTAGCCACTCAAATCAACGAGATTAAGAAGTCTTTAAATGATCGACCCTCGGGCTCGGGAACTCTTCCAAGCAACACGATCGCTAACCCGAGGGGCGATGTCAAAGCGATCACAACCCGTAGTGGTATTTCTTATGATGGACCCACGGCTCCCACTACCTCTTCTTCTCTTCCTACAAAGGTAGTCGAGCGTGAACCCGAGGTGGCCACGGACAAGGTGCATTCTCCAAGCCCACAAAGTACCGCACACGTCCAACCTCTGGTTGTCCAAAAGTCTAAATCGAAAGTTGTTTTTGAACCCGGTGTTGAACAAGTCAAGTCTAATCCAAAACCGTCAATTCCATATCCTTCTAGACTTAAAGACCAAAAGCTCCATGAAAAAGCTACAAATCAAATGGAGAAATTCTTGCAAATCTTTCAAGATTTACATTTCGACATTATGTTAGAACCTAAGTTTTCTCCATTTTAGTCAAGTCTCGGTTATTTCAACATTTGTAATAGGTTGCTATGATTATTGATTATGTAAACATTTAGGATGAGTCCAATACTCGTCCAATGGGCCTAAAGCCCACTCGTTTAGAAAAAGGAAGGAGAAAGGGATGTTGCCCTAGCTCCTCTCCTATAAATAGGAATGCATGTAGTCATTTCTATTTGTTGGTTATTTCAATACACTAAAGAAACTCTTGCACTTTTATTCTTCATATTTGTTATAATCAACCAAACTCTATTTCTCATCTCATTT
>LBNU01010004.1:131269-143447 GCA_014162995.1 Artemisia annua | reverse complement strand
AGAAGATAACGCTGAAGGTAGACAACGTTTCAGCAATAGCACTTGTGAAGAACCCAGTTTTTCATGGAAGAAGTAAACACATCGACATTCGCTATCATTTCATTCGAGAATGCGTAGAGAATGGACACATCAATGTGGAACACGTCAGCGGAGAACTACAAAGAGCAGATATACTAACAAAGGCTCTACCAAGATTGAAGTTCATGACAATGCGACAAATGCTCAGAGTTCAAGATTTAACAAGAAGCAACGATGAAGATTAAGGAGGAGAATGTGACCCGAAATAATCTTCCTCTATGCTTAGTAGTATTATTATTAGTTAGTTAAAAGTTAGAAGGACCATTTATGTTAAGTAGGAAGTTATTAACTAACTTGTTAGTTATTTCGGTTGGGAAACAAACCGAATAGACACAATGATACCGAACAGACATGTTGGTTCGATCACAATGATTGGAACCTTATATATATGTAGGAACATGTAACTTTAAAAGGTTAATGAATATATAGATTTACTTATTCATATATTTGCAACTTATCATATATCGATCTAGAGAGAAAAGTGGGACAACAATAACAACATATACCCTAATTGAATATTTCCTAAGAACAAGCAATACAGGTGACATACTAAAATCTATAAGCTATTCTAGTTGTCGTCTTATAATAAGGAACCAACAGTACTCTAGCCTGTTAAATGCATATATCAGTATTCCTAATTATAAGGCATATCAATCAGCATAAGAGGAATAGATGGTAGCGAAATAATCAAAAGTACAGCCCGAGTGTTGAGCTGTTGGCTATTACCTCATGATTGTCGTACAATACTGTCAATACAACATCGTCAACATATCATCCGCTAGTAAATCACTCAGATAAACCTTCCCTACAATAAGCACAACAGATTAGTAAACATCCAAAAAGATGTAATAAAATCAAAATCTAACTTGTAAGGGGGTGTCTTTGATTAGCTTATGGGCTTATTTTTGGAGAAGCTCAACTTAAAAAGCTCGTAAGCCAGAAAAAGAGGGTGTTTATGTAAGCTTATGTTTTGTGCTTAGGCTGACATTCCTAAGCAACTCGTGGCTTATAAACCATAAGCTAATAAGACCCATTAATAAGCTTAAACAAATACCCCCAAAGTAAGCTTATAGGAATAAGCATGCTTAATATCTACTGAAATCTTATGGGAAAAGGCAATCATTGTGTAATGAGAATTGACGAAAATGTTTTTGAAAAACATTTTTGCATTGACGTTTAAAGTTATCTCAGCAATAAATGTGTTGATGCAAAAACTTTAGTTAAAAATTCCAACCATTTTTTAACAATGAAAATACCTTGAAATTGTCCATTTATTCTTTTATTTGTGATGTGCAATCACAAGTCGTGTTTCCTAGTTCGCGAATACCGAGTAAATCAACAGGTTAGACCAAGTACACCAAAAACATTTTCGGATAAAGCTTTACTTGACATTTGGTTTATGAAAATGGAGTCTCGTTTGTTCTTGTAAATGGCAACTCTTTGGCGTTTAACAATCTCGATTGATTTTTGAAAAAATTCAAATTTTTTGGTCAAAGTCGATAAAAATGTATAATCAAATAACTCGACATATGACCAAACTCGATAAACAGAGTTTGCCATATATCGCACAATCTCGATAAAATCACTAAATAAACATGCTTTAAATCTATCTTGATAAAAATACTCGATATATCATATAAACACACATATATCAAGTTCATCGAATTTAGTAATTGCAATCCAATCATATTTCCAAATACACTAACAAGCATATCCCATAATCAGATAGCACAAATGACAAAGTTTAATAATTTTCGCACCCTAGAAATTGAATTAGCACATATGGTTTGTTACAAACAATTTTTAACATAATGATAAAATGATCTAAACAAAAGCCCTATATCAATTTTAATCAAACAAGACCCTAATTTCTTGATCTAGATTGTGTTCTGTGTTACGGCAACATTAAACAAGTATTCTACAGTTTTTTTTTCAAAACTATTTTGGAGGGGGGGGGGGGCAAATTCATTACGTTATAAGCCACAAAATTCAATCAAAAGATGATATACAACTCACGTTTTTAAGTAGATGAAATCAACCGAAAAAGGAGGGTGTCATGTATTCGTGTGTATCCTTTTACAGTTGACCAATTTGATATTTTCTAAAGAGGAAATTCTTTAAATATCCCAAAAGTGCACACCTACTCACCCCATGTGACCCAAAATAATCCACTTTCTTCATATACTCCAAGGGCCACTATATCCCAAAAAATCTTGGGCAACTGTCCCAGAAATGTGACACGTGTCACCTTTGGTGTCCCCACTATGTACTTGCAAAGTACAACTTTAGCCACTAAATTCTTGGGCAACTGGGACCTACTTTCTTGGGAGATTTTGCTATTTTGTCATTTAGCAAAAAAGTATGGTCTTTTTATATTAATTTATAGTACATATTTTTTGGCAACTTGATCCCACTAATGTCCATTCTTGGGCGACTGGTTAGGTATTGGGTACAATTTTTATATTTTTTTATTCTATACTTTTTGGTACAACTTTATATACACATTTTTTAAATACACATTTCTTTTGAAATACACTTTTTTTTTAAATACAATACAAAATACCAAATTAATACTTTTTAAAACACTTTCAAACACTTAAACACCCTCTCAAACATACCGCTGCTACTACACCCTTTCAAACACACACACTCTTTCAAACCCTAATCGTTCACCCCTAATCTTTCACCCCCCAAATGTTTAAACACACAATCGTTCAAACCCTAATCGTTGACCCCCTAATTGTTGAAACACCAAATCGTTTAACCACTAATTGTTGAAACCCTAATCGTTCAACACCACCCACAACGATGAAACCCTAATTGTTCAACCCCACCAAAATTAATCAACGATAATGTTTGACGCCAAAATAACGGTAAGATCAAGATTAGATAATCTTACAAATATTAGAGCCTTGTTGAATGTAAAGAGAAGCAACTTGTTTCGAACAACTGTTTTTGGCCAATGGTTAGATATCCCCCCCTATAATCCTGATAACCATTTGTATGATTACTTTTATCAAAATGCGGTTAGTGTCCCTGAAGTAATGGATTCTTGCCCTCCTCTTACATTTAAAATAGGTGATAATGTTCTTGATTTTGGGCGTGAACAATTTTGTCTAGTAACCGGTTTTCGTTTAGGGGAAGTTGCCAAAGAAGAAACTGACATAGGGCGTATTGTACGTGGTATACCATATAGTCCATTCTTCGACCGGTTGTTTCCTGAAAAGAAATCAACTGTTAAGAAAAGAATAAAGGGTCAAGAACTTTTGAAGTTGATGAATTCTAGTCCTGTGTGGGATTCTTTATTGGATGTAGATGCTGTTAGGGTTTGCTTGTTAGTGATTGCAACATGTGTATTCATAGGTAGAGAACCAAGGTTCTACATTCCTGATCATATGTTGAAAATGATAGAGGATTTGTCGGTGTGGAATGAATATCCATGGGGAGAGTACATATGGGCGCATCTTTATAAAAGAACGCTGAATGTTGTTCCGAGGCATACCACCAACAAAGATTCTAAGAAGCCGGTTAAAAAATCTCCGAAAAAAAATCCCCGCAAGAAAAATCTCCGAAAAAAGAAGAAACATACAATCAATATGGATTTGTATGGGCACTGAAGGTTAGATTTTATTTCAAACTTTAATTATATCAGCTTTTATTTAATAATTATGATGCTAGATATGTCGGTATTAGATTGTGTACCAACCTTAGGTTATTTCAGTAGATCAAGTCATATTTTAGTTTGTTGCAGCATATTTAACTTGTTACACACCAACCATAGTCTAAGCTGAAAACATGACTTTGGTTAATAAAAAGTAGTAAATCAGTTTTTAAGGGAGTGTTTGGTTCAGGGTTTCAATCTGTGTTCTAGAGTGATTCATAGGGACTGTTTGGTATCATATTATAAGCTTGTGGATCAGTATTGTGGGATATATCATGAAATTCCTTTGAAAATCAAAAAAACTGCTTCATAAGGGAGTGTTTGGTTCTGCTACTAATTTGATGTTCTTGCTGTAGTTTTGTTGGTTCTTCTGCACCACTAGCTCATCTTGTTTTACTGTTTTGAATTTTAAGCCTATTTAGATATCTTGTGAGCTTTTGAGTCTTTAAGCATACACTGTATGGTTACACCATCAGTGTGCCTCAAGCTCATTTCCTAAGCTCTTTGATCCTTTGGAAACCCTGTAAAGTGGCATAAGGCATGTATGGGGTATGAATTAAGTTTGCATAAGGCATAAGGCATGTTTGGGGTATTGTTCCTAGGTCCTGTGGTATAGCTTATTGAGAGCTTGTGCATCATTTAAGCTCATGAAGCTCACTATTGAGCTTATTTACTTGCATAATGCTCATTTTTGAGTTGTAGGAGAGTTGTCGTTGTAAACGTTTCCTCATTTCAGATGTTTAACAGATTGGTAAAATAAAAAACTCAAAAATCATCACTTTTACTATAGTGATAGCTTCTATTTAAGAAGTTTTAGCTTTTTAGCTTATTTTTAAACTTTTTCATTAGCTTTTAACTGTGTTTTGTTTGGCGTAAAGTTGGTAGGGTACGCTTGTTATTAGAACTGCTCATTCAGGGTTAATTTTTTTATTTATGTTTGCATTAGGATTGTAGTAGCTTATTAAGTCCAGTTTTTAGTTTATTGTTACTCTTTTAGGTTAATAACTTTATTTTTTCCCTGCGTTTTTCAGATTTGGATTTTGGAAACCTTCCCTAACAGCTCGCAGTTTTTTAGCAAAGACCCTTCCAAGATCCCACGTGCATTATCATGGTCAAAAATCAAAAGCTTTGAGAAAAAGCATCACTTTATCCTCTTTGATCAGGTATGTTACCCTCCAAAGATTCGCTACTATAGGCTGAATTTAATGCATTATCATGGGCGTTAATCATCCCTTGTTTGTTATTTTGTAGCGTGTTCAACCTTTAAAGAAGCTGATACCTACACATTCCGAGATGAAATGTGAGTGGTTCATTCGGAGCATGGAATACATCCGAGGACTTCAGATGCAAATGATAGAAATGGTTGATGAACAAATTGCAAATACTATACCATTGTCTCAAATGGGTCCTGAAGATATGGATGCTGAAGAAAATGCAAACCAGGTTCCGGTTGGTGAAATGGATGATGCCGCCAATGCAAACGAGCCTCCGGTTGATGCCGCTAATGCAAACGCCGAAAAAGACGCCGAAAATGCAAACGAGCCTCCGGTTGGTGAAATTGAAAATGATATACCGGTTGTTGATACGGTTGATGAATATATGGCCGATGATGTTGTTGGAGTGGAGGATGACAAAGACGAGACGTCTAATGGACAGGATGCTAACGGCATCGAGGTTGGTAAAAATGCAACACTCGATGATATTCCGGATAACAAAGACGAGATGTCTAACAGTCAATGTCCTGTGGTTATGAACGAAGCTGTTGCCGAACCACAAACTTATGACCGTTCTGTAAAGGATCCTGAACCTTCTGATAAAGATGCAGCGTTACCAACCTCGATATATAATAAAGATCACATTCTATCTGAGGTTGCGTCGATTAAGTCAAAGGTTGGAAATATAGAAAACAGTGTAGGAGTCGTTGATGTGTCACATCTTTTACGTCAGGTTTCCATTCTGAAAGAACGAATTGGGGTCGTTGAGAATGTTTTAGGAGTTAAGTTTGAAGAGAATTTGGTTGGTAATGACGACAAGTTAGTAGTCGATGATGGTCACATTAACGTAAGCAAATGTATTCTGACCTTTTTCAATTTATACAAACTTTTTTTTTACTGGCTTTTTTTTTAGTTGAAAGCTGCGGATGCCAACACACCCATGAAGACCAATGCTGCAGATGATGAAAAACATAAGTTGCATTATATGGATCCTAGCATGTTTACGGGACCTATGACACAACTAATGAAAGCTGTTTTTATTTCGTCTCCTGACCCAGATCAATCACGTAGCGTTATGCAAGTAGACATTGATTGTACCTCGTTACCAAATCTGAATGAAAAATTCTCAGATATTGGTGCAGAAGTGTTTGACCAAACTCCTCACGATGTACGTATACATTTACAGTTTTATAGCCTTTGTTTTAAGTCTAGTGTATCTTAAAACCATTAACCTTTTGTATTTTAGGAGTCGATGGATGTGGGTACCGAAGTAAAAGAAAGTGAAATTGTTGCAGATAAAGATACTAAATTTGAAGAACAACCGGATTCAGCTGAAAAACAAACATGTGATACAGAAGAACAACCGGATACGGTTGTGGCTGACACACCATTTGAGGAGTTGGGTGATACATCCGAACAACCGGATTCAGCTGGTAAACAAACATGTGATACACCAGAACAACCGGATACGGTTGTGGCTGACACACCAAGTGAGGCTGCTCGGCAGGTTGGTGAAAAGGTTGTTGAACAGTCAGCTGAAGGGGATGATATTGCACGTGAACCTGCAACAGGGAAGGGGGCTATCACAGATGACAATGGAATAGAGTACATTTGCATTGATGATGAGGACGACCCTGAAGCTATTAAGGTACACTAATATATCTAATCTCCTTGAAAATTTTGCAATCTGCCAGAATAAGGGGTGTTTGGTATTGCTTTATTATGTATGGTACTAAGTGTGTTAGTAGTACAAATCTGTTTAGACATACTACCTAGGTCATTTTCTAAGAAAAAGTCAAATTTCACCTTAAATCCCCCTAAACAGCTTAACTGTGGAGATTTTGATACCAAGTTCTTTGAATTAAGTTGAGGAGTAGTTAAGTTTGATTGATTTCACTTCATTTAGGTTGATTAAATCTTATTCAATCAATTAGGATCAGTACAATCTCATCAAAGTCAAATTGCTTTCAAAATCACAAAAGTCAAAAATTGCATATGATAAAGATGGGACAGATTTCACATGGAGATGTAGGATTCATTAGTGGATGAAATTACAAAGTATTTGTTGTTTTGTAATCTTGGGTTGCTTGTTTATCAAAATCAAAAAGAAATTTTCACTTTGGAACTCATTTGGCCATTGTAAATTGCCCTTGAACATACCCATTTGACCCAAACCTCCCCTGACCCAGGATAGGTTTAGACTTGGGTCAGTTTTCATTAGGGCATAAATTGGTCATTAGTTGACCAATTGTTGTGATTCTTGTTGATTTGGAACCCCACTTAGGTAGTCTTTAGGGTTATACTTTTAGATTTAGCTAGTGTGCTTATTTAGTCAGCTTATTTTGGCCTTATTTTGGCCCATTTTAGACTGTTGCTGCTGCTTTCTTTGTTCTTGTTTCATCTTTTGATCTTGTTGAGTTCTTGTTCATTGTTGTTGTTCTTGTTCTCATTGTTGTTCCTCATTGTTATTATTGTTGTTTATTAATTTTACTAAGCTTTTAGAAGCTTATTAGCTTATGTGTTAAACAGCTTATTAATGTTGCTGCTACTGCCATTGTTCTTATTGACTGTTCTTGATCTTCATCTTGTTATTGTACGTGTATCTAATGTTAGCGTTTGTTTTTAGGCTGAGAATGTCAGATCTATTTTCAATTCATTAAAAAGGAAGAGGAAAGTAGGGAAATATTACAAGTCCCCATATACCAATCCCCCAGACACTACCCCAATAAAATTAAGAAGGCGTTCATCGAGGATAAATCATGAAAATATGTCCCCGCCTAAAGCACCTGATTTTGACGATAATCTGGAAGTATCGCAATTGGAACCCTTTACAGAGGTATGTGATTGTGTAAATATATACTTCGGTTTATAAGATTAATAAAAAAAATCAATTATCTTATAACCTGCTTTGTCTCAGAACCTGTCAAGAGCTCGCAGGTCAAAGCCATTAATGGTAACTGTGCCAGCTTACTTCAAAAAGTGGTCAAAGGAGGCACCACCAAATACTCAGTTCTATTTTCCATGGGGAGATGAAAATAATATTGTTGATCGCCGTTTCTGGGAATGTTTATTAGGCACTGGTGCATGGAGCGCAGGATGGCTTAGAGACGAGGTGCGTGTAAATTAGTTTTTATTTTGGTAATCACATTGTATGGAAGTGTTTACAATTGACATTTGTTTCCCCAAAAACAGCACCTAGATGTATGGGTAGATTTAATGTGGGTGCACCGACCATCAGACGCCGACTGGGCTATGACCGGTGGATTTTTCAGTGCGTGTGTCTTAGACGGTAACCTCCGAGGCTATTGGGCTAATGGCGTAAAGTATCCAGTTAGTTGGTGTGATGTTGAAAAGGTTGTTATACTAAACCATAAGACTTTGATATTTTTGATTATTCCTAATACTAAAATGTGTGTTTCTTGCTCAAATGTAGGTACTATTTCCAATAAATGAGCCGAGAAAGCACTGGGCTTTAGGGGAGCTTCACATACGTACCGGTGTTGTCACAATATATGATTCATTCCGTCAGCATACATACAGACACATATGGTGGAACAAGACCATGCCAGAAGTATTTGGATACCGGTTGCCAAAGTATCTTAAGGAGCATGGAGTGTTGTCAGCGAAAGGCATAGACGCCGATGAGTATGCCATAACCTGGAGATATGCAGATAATGTCCCCCAACAGTGCACTGCCTATGGTGACTGCGGCATATGGGTATGCATTAATCTTTACCGTTTGGTTCATAATATGTCTTTATATGCGGAAGATCCTGCTAAAACATCTCTTGCATATCGTGAACGAATGGTAGATTACTTGTGGAAACAAAAGATTGAATGTGATGGAAAACAAGGTTAATCCCAACTTGTAGTATGGTTATGGTTATGTATCTACTTTAAGTGTAATGTAGTATGGTTATGTATCTACTTTCGTCGTTTGATTTTATTTAGTACAACTTTATTGATGATGCTGGATAACAAATAGAAACATTGATGTTCGCGTGTTACTAGTATGGTCAAATCCAACATTATCTTCAGAATTAACTACTAAATGGTCATTGATGTTCGCGTGTTACTAGTATGGATGTTTGCTGTAGGAATAACAAATAGAAACATTTCATTAACGAAACACATAAATTCATTAAACATCCCATGATACAAATTAAAGTGATAACAAAACATAATGAAAATGATAGTGATAAGAAAACATAATGAAAATGATAGTCGGCAACACTTATGTAGATTTCAAGCTAGTCTAACAAACATAATGAAAATGATAACAAAAACCAAAGCTGCTAACATCATAAGTCCTTCATGAAATTTTGATTTCATCTTTAACTCCATCAATTCTTTCTCCAACAGTCCTAGCATTTCATTTGAATCTGCAGAATTCGCGACACTGCTCCCTGTAAAGCCGTGTTCATTCATTAAACGTTCTTTATCTTTATGCTCCTTGTAAAGCAAGTCTATGTAGTATTGTGAAGGTAGCTCGGGGTCAAGAAAACCATAAACTTTACATCTTCTTGTTGGACAACTTTTGAACCTCCGGCCGGGGTTCGTAGGTGTCCAAGCAACTTTTTCAACTAGCTGATGTGGTGGCTTCATCACATTTTTCCTCGATAGCTTCCTCACATTTTTCTTCGATAGCTTCATCACATTTTTCCTCTAGAGCATCATCACATGTATCCTTGATCACTTCCTCACATTTTTCCTCTAGAGCATCATCACATGTATCCTTGATCACTTCATCAAATGTATCCCTCACAACCTTATCACATTTTTCATCGGGAGCAAACAATAATCGTCTCCTTACAGGTTCTGTATTCAAAAACAAAATTAAAAAAAAACAAATAATTATAAATTAGTATCATATTACTCTCAATGTACACAAAATAATACTCGTATAAAAAAATAAGCAATAGCTTTTACCATTCGACATTTCTATATAGTATATTCACATGATCCTACATTCATGATATATATATATATATACTGTCTATCTTTGGGCGACTAGGTTTTTCAAAAACTTGGGCAACCTAACAACTATTTCACATTACACAAATAAATGCAACTTAGAAAAAGTAAACTATGAGGTACAAAGAAATGAATTACCAGGTACATAGATATGACTAGGTTGATCAAATTCTTGGGCGACCTAATAACTATTTCACCTGATACAAATAAATGCATGTTATAAACTATGGATATGAATTAACAAGTACAATGGGCTGTTAGCTCATTTAATTATATTCAGCTTTGGGTAGTTAAAATTCTTGGGCGACCTAATAACTACTTCATATTATCATAGTAAATACACAAGTACAAAATTTTAAATGAAGAAGTACAATGGGCAGTTACTCTATTTTATTAACAAATACACTTATATGTTTATATTATATTACTTGTTAACTAAAATAAGAGTGTCAAAGGAAGATAAAATGAATGATGATGACAATTCAAAGTTTAAGGTTTATTTGGTGCATCCATCAGCAAAACATGGTGTGAAATTACCTAAAACTGTCAGTTTTAGGAACCTAGTGGAATACGTGAAGAAAAAGCTGGACGCCGTGAAAGACATCCAAAATTCTGCCGTCAAGTTATTTTACAAAGATGGTTCTATGTCATTGGACGTTGTTGATGATGACGACGTCCAATATTTCATTCATGAAGTTTGTGGTAAAAACGATCATGTTCAGAAACTATTCGTTTCAGTAGTACAACCACCTTCAGAGGTAAAATCATCTTCAGCTTCTAATAATATTTCGTTTGATCTTAATGTTCCGCTTGTTCCCCAAGATTGTCATTATCCCACCCCCAAAGTTGAACAATACTCTTTTCACCAACAACATGATTCACTTCCTAAATGGCAAAGAAACAATTTTAAAAATATGCCTATGCCTCCCGATGCCCCAGAACCAGTCTTTAAACCACTACAGCCCCATATTAACAATAATGATTTTTTCATAAATAAGGAATTTTATAATAAGGCAGAATGCATGTTTGCAATTGGAAAGAAATCGTTAATTGAGCGCTTTGAATACAAAGTTATAAAATCTGAAAGCATTAGGTACAGCATGAAATGTACGCGCGCAGGATGCTCATGGAATATATACACTCGTAAGGATAAAGTGGGTAGTAAATTCTATGTATATACTATATAGCATAAATGATGTGCACACTTGTTCAAGAGATCAGATTTGTCCAAATCATCATAATGCAACTATGAAACTACTTAGTCATTTACTATTTGAAAAATTGAAAGATAGTAACAGGGTATATAAGGTGCGGGACATACAAAGAGATATTAGGCTTGATTGGAAAGTAGACATTTCTTATAAAAGAGCTTGGGGGGGTAGGAATTTGGCATTTGAGATGTTGTACGGTGATCCAGAAGCTTCGTTTCAACAGTTACCTATGTATTGCCATAACTTAAAGCTCAAAAACCCTGGGACAGTAACACACATGGAAACAGACGATGCAGGAAGATTTAAGCAGGTTTTTATCGCCTTTGGTGTAGCGGTAAGCATTGTTTTAATTATGTTTTTTTTAGATTTAAATTTTTTGTAATTTTTAATCTTCTAATATAAGTTTTATTATAATAGATTCGCAGTTTTATAGCCTTTATGCGTCCATTGATAATTATAGATGCCGCACATCTCAAGGGTAGGTATAAAGGAACCAACTTGCTACAGGGGTCTCACAGGGCGAGACCGGTGAAGCATGGACTTTATTTATGTCCTGGTTAAAAGAATGTATTGGTGAAGTGCCTAATTTGGCCATTATTTCAGACAGACATGCAGCAATAACACAAGCTTGTGCTACCGTTTTTCCTAATTGCTTTCATGGTTATTGTTGCCGTCACTTGATGATGAATTGCAATTTGAAACAAGAAAAGGTAAGGTATTTATACTGGAAGTGTTGCAAAAGTTATACTCATGAAATCTTTAACAAGACACTAGCTGAACTTAAGGCAAAAAGACCTCAAGCCGTGGAAAAACTAGAAAAAGCAGGATATGATAAGTGGTCAAGGGCATATTGTTCAGGAAAAAGATACAATCACTTGACGTCAAACAGTGCAGAATCAATTAATTCGTTAACAAGGCATGTTCGAAGGGTTCCAATTACCATGCTCATGGAGTACTACCGAAGGCTGCTGCAAGATTGGTATAACAAACGTCGAGAGAAATACCGAGGTATATATTTTTCAATATTAGAAATAACAAAT
>LBNU01010004.1:88265-121439 GCA_014162995.1 Artemisia annua | reverse complement strand
TTGGGTTAGTTGACTAGCAACTAATTCCGCCCTATCCTCCAAAACCAGAGATTTTACTGCTTTCATAAAACATAAAAATACAAAAAGAATCTTCTTCCACCCTTAGACCTAGATTAGAGTAGCCTTTAGCCTAACGAACACTATTCCCTGTGAGAGAACGATCAATCCCCCGGTACTTGCCACTACACTATACTACATCGGTCAGGTACACTGCCTGGTGGGGATTGCAAGCTTCTCGAGATCCCTCGAGAGGTAAAACGTAGTGCGTGTTGCAATCCACGCGCATCAATAATATATGCATGTGATGTGAATCTGAAATGAATTATATAATTGTATTACAGAAATCACTTGAATAATAGACTCAAGTTTGAAAACTCGATTATTCAACTTCTGAATGACACTATCCTTAACGCCAATCTCTGTAATAAGACTACTAGCGTCAATCCTATGAATAAGCGGTAAATACTTCTTTTCTGTCTTCCCACGTTTCCGTAATGCATCCAACTTCTGTAAATACACATCGTAATCATGTGGTGCTTTTCGTTTAAGTGTCCTTGGTATGTACCCCATCAAATATTCCCGAGATTCAGTATACCACTCAGTTTGCCGCTCGACTAATGTAGCTTTCAAATCAAAATTAACCTTCGATTCCTACAAATTAGATCATCCACAAGAGTATCATAAAAGGCAAAATTAATACAAACACAAAAATTTCAGGAAAAAAATAATATATATTAAATACCTTGCCAAATAGGGATACATAATCCGATTTTGTAAAAACTTGTTTCTTTGACCAGGCTAAACCCCTTGGTATGACATCTGGTAGTTTATTCCACCAACGATCGCTTCTTTCAAAAGACTCAAGAATCCATATCTATAAAATTAAATAGTGTTATTCTCGCACAGATGATCCATTAATAAAAACTGTTACATATCTAAAAAATAAATAAAGGAATAACCTTGAAAGCCCAGACAAATCCAGAAAGGGTATATGTTGGAACAAACTTGGAAGATGCTTCTAGTCCTTTAAGATGTTAGATGTTGAAATCTGTGTCTGGATACGACATTCAATAACTGGTTGTACAATTGCCTCCAAATGTGCTCCCCCCATGGAAACGATCCATGTTTCAAGGTCTTCAACTAAACGCAATAGTTTATCATCGACTGGTTCAACCAACAACCGACCTATAAAAATGACTTCTAAGACTAATAGCAGGCACACACGTACTGCATCTTCATCAGATAATTTACCGAATAACTCTTCATCCTCAAGAACACCAACAAGGTCTAAGTTCGAAATTTACCCCCTGGTTTTTAGGAAATACCCTAGTTTTAAATTTTATATCCCCTGAACTATATGAGTGAGGGCTAACCCACTTACCAAAACGAAACCCTGTTATTAGATTAAACTCGGGACGACCAAAATGTAGACTACGACCATCCACATCATATATGAGCGGCATGTCAAAGTGTGCATCATCTACATAACCCTGTTTTTGTAGTATATAATCTAACATATGCGTTTCATGGTCAAAAAATAAAAGATCCAACCATTGGCCAAAACAGGTACTACTAAATAATATCCTTCGTTTTCCATTCAACTTTTCTCTAATTAACGAAAAGTATTTCAATTTACTCGTAACGATGACTTTCGCTTCATATTCCTTTAAGAAAAAAAATAAATAAACCCATCTTAGAACAACAATAAACCACCAAGACTTAACACGTAACAAAACTACCACCAAGACTTAACACATNCTCGGGACAACCAAAATGTAGACTACGACCATCCACATCATATATGAGCGGCATGTCAAAGTGTGCATCATCTACATAAGCCTGTTTTTGTAGTCTCATGGTCAAAAAATAAAAGATCCAACCAATGGCCAAAACAGGTACTCCTAAATAATATCCTTCGTTTTTCATTCAGCTTTTCTCTAATTAACGAAAAGTATTTCAATTTACTCGTAACGATGACTTTCGCCTGATATTCCTTTAAGAAAAAAATAAATAAACCCATCTTAGAACAACAATAAACCACCAAGACTTAACACGTAACACAACTACCACCAAGACTTAACACGTAACACAACTACCACCAAGACTTGTAACATACTTTACCATTTAAATTTGGTTACACAATATGACACAAATGTTAAGTCTAAAATATAGTGTAAGTAACAGGATTCATCTTGACTGAGATAAATGAAAGAGCGTGGCCTGCCATGAACAATACACGCAAGATCATTATCGCAATCAACACGTTTCAATTATAAGGGGAAATCGTTTGTAACGTCGCACATGGGTTGAATTGCTTTGTTATTTTGGCACCGTCTAGTACCCTTTGTGAGCTTGATCTTTACCACAAGTTTTGGCTCTTTAAAGAAAGTATCTTGTTTGTCTGCCGAAATACCGAATAATCAAGATAGATTCTATCAAGACCCAAAACTTGTGATCAAGATCCAACCCACAAAGGGTGCTAGACGGTGTCCAAATTAACCAATGTAACCCGTGACAACGTTACATACGATCTACCCTGATAATTGAGCATGTTCTTACTAAACAATTGCATAGACATTGTTTGATATAGCTCACTTAAACGTCTGTAACATACATATTAATTATGTATATTCAATGACGTTACAAAGAGCATCGGGCATGAATGAAATCATCTACATGCAAGAATGAGAAAATCTTATGAAAAGGAAAATAGTTATCACTTTATCAACTAGTTGCGCACACAGCATACTTATAACATGTATAACAACTAAACACAAATAAATAAACAACACTTACGAAATAGATTTTACTTCATTAAAAGGGTCTCCTCGTAGCATACTTATAACAGATATTACTTTATTGTTACATTATTAAAATTGTCTTTGGTCCAAAAAAAAACACATATCTGTTAATTTTGAAGACTGCCCAAATAAAAAAAAAAAAAAAAAAAAAAACACATAACTAACTATGAAATTTTACACAAACATGAGTTCGCTAAACCAGAAAGACTTAAAGACAGTTTTTACTTCATTAAAAGGGTCTCCTCGTAGCATACTTATAACAGATATTACTTTATTGTTACATTATTAAAATTGTCTTTGGTCCAAAAAAAAACAAGTTGTCAAATTTTACACGGTTTCAAAGAACTATTGTTGTCAAAAAATTAAAGTTCAAAAAAATTTTCAAAAGAATTTACAAGTTTCGGAGTACTACCAATGAATTCAAATCTCTGCAATTACAATCGCTAGTAGTGAAAACAGTTAACCGTGTAGTTTGAGCCTGATCGGGAGTACAGACTACCTCCGCCGTGTCTTAATCACAAGCAAGATTATGTCAATAGTCTGAGGCTCGATATCTGAGCTCACCTACAACGGGTTAAGTAAACCAACCATCTATGGTAAAAGGTAGCCCGGAATCACCCCTAGATCCGTTCACCCCCATAGAAGTAGCCAGTTACCACTAATTTCATCCAATACATAGACCGATCAAATAATGGCAAAGACAAACACAAAGGTTTCCACGGACCGTACTTGAAAATTGTTTTGAAAAATTTTATAAAGTTTAATTTTACACTAAGACAAATATGCACAAATAATTTTATAAAGTTTAATAATCACAAAGACAAATAATCACCCCTGTATATACAATTTTATATCAAGAACACACACATTCTGGTCGGCAATTAGTCAAAACAAGGTGCCAAACTTAGTCAAAACATCCAAGCTACTTTTCTCAAACTTATACATCTAACTGCTTACTTTATATCAATAGCATATTAACGGGAAGCAAATTACCCTAAGCACAAAAAATCCTTAAAACAAACAAGAACCCTAACCCTAAACAACCACAGTATATAACTCCCAATAAACAAGTTGTCAAATTTTATACGGTTTCAAAGAACTATTGTTGTCAAAAATTAAAGTTCAAAAAATTTTTCAAAAGAATTTACAAGTTTCGGAGTACTACCAATGAATTCAAATCTCTGCAATTACAATCGCTAGTAGTGAAAACAGTTAACCGTGTAGTTTGAGCCTGATCGGGAGTACAGACTACCTCCGCCGTGTCTTAATCACAAGCAAGATTATGTCAATAGTCTGAGGCCCGATATCTGAGCTCACCTACAACGGGTTAAGTAAACCAACCATCTATGGTAGAAGGTAGCCCGGAATCACCCCTAGATCCGTTCACCCCCATAGAAGTAGCCAGTTACCACTAATTTCATCCAATACATAGACCGATCAAATAATGGCAAAGACAAACACAAAGGTTTCCACGGACCGTACTTGAAAATTGTTTTGAAAAATTTAATAAAGTTTAATTTTACACTAAGACAAATAATAACAAATAATTTTATAAAGTTTAATAATCACAAAGACAAATAATCACCCCTGTATATACAATTTTATATCAAGAACACACACATTCTGGTCGGCAATTAGTCAAAACAAGGTGCCAAACTTAGTCAAAACATCCAAGCTACTTTTCTCAAACTTATACATCTAACTGCTTACTTTATATCAATAGCATACTAACGGGAATCAAATTACCCTAAGCACAAAAAATCCTTAAAACAAACAAGAACCCTAACCCTAAACCTAAACAACCACAGTATAGAACTCCCAATAAAACTTACCCATCTTCTGTCAAACTTATAAGCCATCTAACTTAGTAACAACTACAAAATAGAAAAAAATCACAACTTTAACAGCTTACTCAAATACCCTAAGCACAAAACATCTAACAATGTAACAGGTTACTCAAATAAATAGGAAAAAAATCACAACTTTAATTACACCTTAATCAAATAACAGCTTACAATCCTAATACCATACATAAACCCTAATACCAAAACGTTCTTTTACCCTAAAGTATAAACTAAACCTTAATCGAAAAGATAAGTACTTACCCTAGCCCAAACCATTTTACATCGGTTGATTCGGATCTGTACCAATAAACTTGAAACTAACCCTAATAGCTAGCTTCAGATCTGTACCATTAAACCAATCACTAACCTTAATCGACCATATTATTACTTAATAGGTAGCTTCGGATCTATAATTATTCGGATTTGTGTGTGTAATTAGGGTTTCGAGTGTAGATCTGTAACTGAGAGATAGAGTAAGAAAGTGAGAGAGAGAGAGAGTAAGAAAGAGTAAAGTGTGAGTGAGAAAAAGATATAAAAAGAGTAAAGTGGTGTATTTATGTATAAGTATTTATGTATAAAAAGTATAGAATATAAAAATATATAAAAGTATTTTTAATGTGTATTTAAAAAAGTATATAATGTTGTATTTCAAAAAGTATATAAAGTTGTACCAAAAAGTATAGAATAAAAAAATATAAAAATTGTACCCCATACCTAACCAGTCGCCCAAGAATGGACATTAGTGGGACCAAGTTGCCCAAAAAATATGTACAATAAATTAATATAAAAAGACTATACTTTTTTGCTAAAAGACAAAATAGCAAACTCTCCCAAGAAAGTAGGTCCCAGTTGCCCAAGAAATTAGTGGGTAAAGTTGTACTATGCAAGTACATAGTGGGGACACCAAATGTGACACATGTCACAACTGGGACAGTTGCCCAAGATTTTTTGGGATATAGTCGCCCTTGGGGTATATGAAGAAAGTGGAATATTTTGGGTCACATGGGGTGAGTAGGTGTGTACTTTTGGGATATCTAAAGAATTTCGTCATATATTAAACCCGGAAAACGATACATAAGATGATAAGATATTATCATTGAGCTCCGTAGCATCTAAAAACAAAAATTCAAGTAATGGTATTATGCTAATAATTTATTAATTAACTCGAAAGAAAAACTACATAAAGGTTTATACATTAATACATCAATAAATTTTAGACATTTTGATTTTATAAACCTATATTCACTATAGTATAAACCTTTGCAAGTTCATAAAATGTATTTTTTAACAAATGCATTAAATGTAATGAATTGATAAAGAGGTTCAAGAATTAGGACCTCTTCATGCTACATAGACATTAAATGAGTGTCCACTATGGTTGAAATAAACATAAACTTTTTCATCTTTCTTAGACCTTTTCATAAACCCACCATAGTGGATGCCCTAAGAATCGAAACTTTCACTAACATTCTTGTTTGATATACAGAGTTCTTGCTTATAAGCTGACTAATATAGCTTAAGTCTATATTTCTGATTAAAACAAAAATAATCCAAATTTAATGTTACTCATGTGAAATTTACCGCTTTGAACTCTCTTGGTTCCTTGATTCAAATATCCAGGTTCTCAATTTCCACTAATAATAATAACCAATTCTACCCAGTACATGCATTTGTGTCATTGGATCCTGCTATTTAGATCTAATACATACTGTATGTGCATGTTTTTGTACTTAGGTATATTTTGAAGTTCTAAAATACGTTGCCGGAGAATAATAATGTATTTATGAAGTTAGACCTCAGTTTTTGTTCTTATTTACATATTCAACAAATAAAATATGAACCCTAAGCTAACCTAGTTTTTGTTTTAATGTATCACATTTCTTTCATCGTGGATAGTCTCTGTCTAACTCGTTTTCACTACTTAAACCATCCCAAAAAAAATTATGTGTTTTATTAAGTGCCCCTATATAGGTTAGTGACACATCCTTTAAGCCATTTTTATCGGTTTATGAAAAAGAAAAGACAGTTTTTTTTTTTTTTTTTTTTTTATTTTTTGTTTTTTATACAACCTCTGTCCCTAAATAAATGTCCACTTTGACATTTTGAAGTTAATTTTTTCCAACTTTGACCTTAATTATTTTTGTGTGTGATATATAATATTTGATGCAAAATATATGAATAGATTGGGTTTTAAATGTATTTTCATTGATATAATTTTCATCAAGTATTATATAACACAAACAAAAATATTTAACGTCAAAATTGAAAAAGAAAGACTTCAAAAGTCAAACGTAGACATTTATTTAGAGACGGAGGGAGTATTTTTTAATACTTTTGAAATATTAAACTTTATATTTTATGTTTCGTACTTATTTTTTTTGGTGCAAAGGGTGAACATATTTTATTAATCACATGAATTACAATACTCAGTATCAAACTATAGACATTCCTATAGTTTTACAACATATTATACTTCCTGATACTAATTTGCTTCAAAGAACAGCATACAAAACAGAAAACAAAGTTGCAGAATCTTCTTTTCCATATCCTCTCCAACTGCAGCAATCACAAACATACTATATCCAAATCTGCATATTCCAATTCACCTCTAATGCACCAAATACCATCTAGCTACATTTCCACCTTATATACCTATCATGATCATTCAACCTGCCACCACAATAACCATGATAAGGTAGATTAGTGGCTTCACTAGGAACCCATAACCTCTCCATAGCAAGTGCTATACCAAATGTGCTACATTTCTATTTACAACAATGGCTTCACACACTTGGGAACGCAACCTTGCCATGAGTACCAACCCTTACCTCCTTAGCAGTACATATCTAGGACCATGTAGGATCATCTTACACTCCTCACAATTCCTAGATGCATGTACCACCACGCCAGTCCATTTTACCCTTCAAAGATGGAAACTCACATTATGGTATTCAAAATAACCCATAAACTGCCTATGACCCAAATTCAATTATTATTACCTAACAAAGGCCTATAATCAGAGAATTATGTTTCGTACTTTCATCTTCATAATTTTATAATATAAACTAAATTATAAAAATTTATAAAAAGAAGGAAAAAAGAAGGAGCTGCCATTATCCATTTAAGGTGGTGTGTATAACCTAAGCCAAAAATTATTTCGATACGTACATATTCAACTTAATTATCTTCATACTAAGATATTAAGACCTCATAGACCACATAATTCTACATAAAGTATTCCTAACAACGCAATTTTAATGTTCACATTATAAGTACGTACTTCACTACTTGTTTCAGGATATAAACCATCCCTCAACATCTCTTTGAATTCATTTTCAACTTTTTTCTCTTCAATTAACCATGATGTCTTCAATCATCATTGTCATTTTTATTGTATTCGTCTTTGCTTCCATTTTTCCAATCAAGAAATCTTCAAGCAACCCACATCCATTACCACCTGGTCCAACCCCTTTGCCTTTCATCGGATGCATTATCCAAATGTTCTTAAATCAACCGACTTTCCGGTGGATCCACAATCTCATGGACAAGTTCAAGACCGATATACTTTGCATCCGGTTAGGACCTTCAACTCACGTCATTGCGGTCTCCTCTCCTGAAATAGCATGTGAGTTCCTCAAGAAACAAGACAACGTATTCATATCAAGGCCTGAAATCTTATCAGCCTTTTTGATAAGTGACGGCTATCTCACAGTTGGCATGGCACAATTTGGAGATCAATGGAAAAAGATGAGAAGAATCGTAAGCAATAGCTTGCTCTCACCGCAAGTACAGAAGCGGCTGCAACCAAACCGAGATAGAGAAGCCAAATACTACCAATGAATTCAAATCTCTGCAATTACAATCGCTAGTAGTGAAAACAGTTAACCGTGTAGTTTGAGCCTGATCGGGAGTACAGACTACCTCCGCCGTGTCTTAATCACAAGCAAGATTATGTCAATAGTCTGAGGCCCGATATCTGAGCTCACCTACAACGAGTTAAGTAAACCAACCATCTATGGTAAAAGGTAGCCCGGAATCACCCCTAGATCCGTTCACCCCCATAGAAGTAGCCAGTTACCACTAATTTCATCCAATACATAGACCGATCAAATAATGACAGAGACAAACACAAAGGTTTCCACGGAATGTACTTGAAAAATGTTTTGAAAAAATTTATAAAGTTTAATTTTACACTAAGGCAAATAATCACAATTAATTTTATAAAGTTTAATAATCACAAAGACAAATAAACACCCCTATAAATACAATTTTATATCAACAACACACACATTCTGGTCGGCAATTAGTCAAAACAAGGTGACAAACTTAGTCAAAACATCCAAGCTACTTTTCTCAAACTTATACATCTAACAGCTCGATTTATATCAATAGCATATTAACAGGAATGAAATTACCGTAAGCACAAAAAATCCTTAAAACAAACAAGAACCCTAACCCTAAACAACCACAGTATAGAACTCCCAATAAACAAGTTGTCAAATTTTACACACTTTCAAAGCTATTGTTGTCAAATATTTAACACGTAACACAACTACCACCAAGACTTAACACGTAACACAACTACCACCAAGACTTAACACGTAAAACAACTACCAGAAAGACTTATAACATACTTTACCATTTAAATTTGATTACACAATATGACACAAATTTAAGTCTAAAATATAGTGTAAGTAACAGGATTCATCTTGACTGAGATAAATGAAAGAGCGTGGCCTGCCATGAACAATACACGCAAGATCATTATCGCAATCAACACGTTTCAATTATAAGGGCAAATCGTATGTAACGTCGCACATGGGTTGAATTGCTTTGTTATTTTGGCACCGTCTAGTACCCTTTGTGAGCTTGATCTTTACCACAAGTTTTGGCTCTTTAATAAAAGTATCTTGTTTGTCTGCCGAAATACCGAATAATCAAGATAGATTCTATCAAGATCCAAAACTTGTGATCAAGATCACACCCACAAAGGGTACTAGACGGTGTCCAAATTAACCAATGTAACCCGTAACAACGTCACATACGATCTACCCTGATAATTGAGCATGTTCTTACTAAACAATTGCATAGACATTGTTTGATATAGCTCACTTAAACGTCTGTAACATACATATTAATTATGTATATTCAATGACGTTACAAAGAGCATCGGGCATGAATGAAATCATCTATATGCAAGAATGAGAAAATCTTATGAAAAGGAAAATAGTTATCACTTTATCAACTAGTTGCGCACACAGCATACTTATAACATGTATAACAACTAAACACAAATAAATAAACAACACTTACGAAATAGATTTTACTTCATTAAAAGGGTCTCCTCGTAGCATACTTATAACAGATATTACTTTATTGTTACATTATTAAAATTGTCTTTGGTCCAAAAAAAACACATATCTGTTAATTTTGAAGACTGCCCAAATAAAAAAAAAATAAAAAAAACACATAACTAACTATGAAATTTTACACAAACATGAGTTCGCTAAACCAGAAAGACTTAAAGACAGTTTTTACTTCATTAAAAGGGTCTCCTCGTAGCATACTTATAACAGATATTACTTTATTGTTACATTATTAAAATTGTCTTTGGTCCAAAAACAAACAAGTTGTCAAATTTTACACGGTTTCAAAGAACTATTGTCGTCAAAAATTAAAGTTCAAAAAAAAATTTCAAAAGAATTTACAAGTTTCGGAGTACTACCAATGAATTCAAATCTCTGCAATTACAATCGCTAGTAGTGAAAACAGTTAACCGTGTAGTTTGAGCCTGATCGGGAGTACAGACTACCTCCGCCGTGTCTTAATCACAAGCAAGATTATGTCAATAGTCTGAGGCCCGATATCTGAGCTCACCTACAACGGGTTAAGTAAACCAACCATCTATGGTAAAAGGTAGCCCGGAATCACCCCTAGATCCGTTCACCCCCATAGAAGTAGCCAGTTACCACTAATTTCATCCAATACATAGACCGATCAAATAATGACAGAGACAAACACAAAGGTTTCCACGGACCGTACTTGAAAACTGTTTTGAAAAATTTTATAAAGTTTAATTTTACACTAAGACAAATAATCACAAATAATTTTATAAAGTTTAATAATCAAAAAGACAAATAATCACCCCTGTATATACAATTTTATATCGAGAACACACACATTCTGGTCGGCAATTAGTCAAAAAAAAGTTGCCAAACTTAGTCAAAACATCCAAGCTACTTTTCTCAAACTTATACATCTAACTGCTTACTTTATATCAATAGCATACTAACTGGAATCAAATTACCATAAGCACAAAAAATCCTTAAAACAAACCACAACCCTAACCCTAAACAACCACAGACTAGAACTCCCAATAAAACTGACCCATCTTCTGTCAAACTTATAAGCCATCTAACTTAGTAACAACTACAAAATTGAAAAAAAAATCACAACTTTAACAGCTTACTAAAATAACCTAAGCACAAAACATCTAACAATGTAACATCTTACTCAATTAAATAGCAAAAAAATCACAACTTTAATTACACCTTAATCAAATAACAGCTTACAATCCTAATACCATACATAAACCCTAATACCAAAACGTTCTTTTACCCTAAAGTATAAACTAAACCTTAATCGAAAAGATAAGTACTTACCCTAGCCCAAACCATTTTACATCGGTTGATTCGGATCTTTACCAATAAACTTGAAACTAACCCTAATAGCTAGCTTCGGATCTGTACCATTAAACCAATCACTAACCTTAATCGACCATATTATTACTTAATAGGTAGCTTCGGATCTATAATTATTCGGATTTGTGTGTGTCTAATTAGGGTTTCGAGTGTAGATCTGTAACTGAGAGATAGAGTGAGAAAGTGATAGTGAGAGAGTAAGAAAGATATAAAAAGAGTAAAGTTGGTGTATTTTTGTATAAGTATTTGTGTATAAATATATAAAAGTATTTATGTATAAGTATTTATGTATAAATATATAAAAGTATATAATGTTTGTGTCCAAAAAGTATAGAACAAAAAAATATAAAAATTGTACCCCACACCTAACCAGTCGCCCAAGAATTGAAATTAGTGGGCCCAAGTTGCCCAAAAAATATGTACTATAAATTAATAAAAAAAGACCATACTTTTTTGCTAAAAGACAAAATAGCAAACTCTCCCAAGAAAGTGGGCCCTAGTCGCCCAAGAAATTAGTGGGTAAAGTTGTACTATGCAAGTACAAAGTGGGGACACCAAAGGCGACACGTGTCACATTTCTGTGACAGTTGCCCAAGAATTTTTGGGATACAGTCGCCCTTGGGGTATATGAGGAAATTGGATAGTTTTGGGTCACATGGGTGTTAGAGTTGTGGATAAATATGAATATGCGTATGACTAGAATCGAACTCGAGACCACGGGATTGCACACTTTACGTATGAGACTCGATGTTTAAATAATTAATATAAAATGTTATATTTAATTATTTAATTCACAATAGACGACTAAAGAGCGTTAGGTAATTAACGGAATTGACTAACGGTCGGTAAATGTCAACGGGATATGAAGGGAAGGAAACAAGTCAAGAGAAGGATCTAGAAATCCTTTCTTAGGTTTGTTTTGGTCGAAACTATGGAATCCCACATCGGAAACCATAGCAAACTTGATATCTACCATAAGGTTATAAATACATCCCCATGTATCATCCTTTGGTACACTTGATTCAAGAGAAAGCCAAACTTCCTCTCTTCTTCCCTTGGTCAACGAATGAAACCCCTAGTAAGGGATTTATGAGTGGCCTTGAGAATTAACAAGGTGTTTGGTTAATCTATTGTGATCAAGAACTAGCATTCACATCGAATCGCTATTAGTACGTGTGTACAAGAACGTGGTACTAACACATTATTGTAAGTATCTTGGATCGATTAACAAAACGGTAAGGGGTTAATCATTGATCCTTATAAACCCTAATTAGGGTTCATCCAATTGTTCAAGGTTCTTGAAGTTTGATTCTTGTTCTTGCTAGAATCAAAAAGTACATTCTTGTTTATGTTTATGTTAATCTTTTATATGTTATACTTGATCCTACGCTTCCGCATAATGTGACTACTTGATTTATTTGATTACATGAATGTCATGGTTATTAAATTATAACAATGGGGTGAGTGGGTGTGTACTTTTGGGTTATTTAAAGAATTAGCTCTTTTAAAAATCCCAAAACCATCCTATACCAATGCTATATTTACCAGTGTCCAGCCTGTCAATATCTTTATATGTATAAACTATCTGATAGTTGACTTAGCAGTTTATGTATACGTTTTGCCGTACGTAATGATAGTTAAAAGAATAGTTAAAGGGCTTCAATAATACATTATTTAGTTCAGATAAAAAATGGATAACGTAATGATGCAACATGTAATGATTATGCGATGAACAAATACCCAACAAACTTCAAGTATTAGCAATGTATTATCTAACTGGCTTCTAATTAAGACCACAACGACCCATAATTTTTAGAAGTAATATTGTGTGTCTGCTAGAGCCATCCAACGTGTTTCTCTAGTGCGTAATACCTGTTTAGACCAGTTACACGAATTACCCATTTTGCCCATATACCATATCACAGAACTCATTTCCTCATACAAGTGATAAGCTGAGCCACAATAGGATGAAAAACAACATACCCACAAATTACCCATCTTGTTCCATAACATACCCAGAAATTCCCATATCAGTGCAATACCCCCACAATAGGATGAAGAAAGGTGAAAAGTTGAGCTACAAGGTTCAAATAGGAAGATTTCATCCGCTGAATGCAAATAACCAAACAAATAAATACGCTCTGACTTATTTTCTTTTGGGATCAGTACATCCAAGGATCTGTGTTCTTTCCTTTCCTCGAACATTTGACTTGTTCTATGCAAACAAGAATATATGCTAGGAGTTATGACCTTAATGAGGATACAAATGCAATAAATAAATACATGGTCCTCACTCATAATGAACTATAAAATGATGACAAAGAGATACCTGATAAGAAAAACTCTGTTCAGAGAAAGAAAGAGACGCAACTCAATAATATCTTAATTTTTACCAATTTCATTTTCCTATGCAGTATTCATGATATGTTTCACACTAACAGCGCAAGGGCTCATGTGCCAGTAAGAAGCTTTTTCTTTTTTTTTTTTTTTTTTTTTTTTTTTTTTTTTATTTTATTTTTTTTTTATTTCTTTTTTTTTTTTTTTTTTTTTTTTTTTTTTTTTTTTTTTTTTTTTTTTTTTTTTTTTTTTTTTTTTTTTTTTATTTTTTTATTTTTTTGTTGCAGCTCCTCTAGTTTGGGATGCTAACGTATGTGGCCGCTAGTAACAGCTCTGGAATATGCTCTGTTTTTTTTTTTTTTTTTTTTTTTTTTTTTTTTTATCTAGCAACTTGCTAGGATTTCCTGTTTAGTACATTGAATCGTGTCAAACGTACAGATATACACATATAGGCAACTGGTTAATGTTGCATATTTAAAGACTGGTAAACTCACGTTTGTATTTACAAACTGATATAGCCCCTAAGCAAAATGAGAGGAGAATGTAACACACATTTATGTAACTAAGCCAATAATGCTATCTAGTTATCAATAATATCATTGATTACTCAAGCAATAAGGCATGTATATAGAACATCCTCCATAGTCCATACTATAGAATGCATAAAAGACAATGACTAGAAATAACACAAACATCTGTAGGATAATCTTGATGGGTTGCGGGTCACGGATCAGTGGGTCAGTTTAGTCATGGTCAAGTGGGTCACGGGTCAGTAGGTTTTACCAGTTACTACTACATTTAGTACTTGCGACTGTGGTATCTCGAAATATTTTTGAAATAACAAATTTTGGTGAACAATGTTTTTTTTTTAATTTATTACGTTTTTTGGGGAAATAAATTTACAAATGCCAAAAAATTTACGTTGCATATTTCATTTTTGGTGTGTATTTCATTTTTTGTCTACTTTTTCAAAAAGTTTTGCTTTTAGTCCAAAACTAATAGTTTTGTTTCATTTTCAGTACATTTTAATAACGAAGTTAGTTCAGTTAGTTAAGGCTAACCGTAATGCGCTAACCTCAGGTCCTTCATACTAACGGTAGTTTGCAACGTTAGTCCTTTTCTATACGTATTTATTTACGTTTTTATATGCATTTTAGACACATTTTTACGCTCGTTTTACACGCGTTTTCATACACGTTTTCACACAAGTTTTCACACGTGCTTTTACACGCGTTTTATACACGTTTTTATATACGTTTTCCACAACGTTCCTAAAAATATTGAAAATTTGACAACGTGTGGTTAGCCTTATAATTGCAGTTAGAAGTTGTTATAATAAAATTAGTATGTTTAAAAAAAAAGTAATTATGAGCATTTCTTTGTTCTTTTTCTATAAAGATAATGAGTTGTGTGGAAGGACAATAAAAGTTCAGCTAAGAACACTGATAATTAGGTATAGAATAATCCCTAACGTTAATTGGTTACTAGCTAGGTTTGGAAATGCTAATTCAAACACACCCTATTGTTGATGGAACTTACAACTTGGGATGGTTGTGTCCTGGAAACAAGTTATCTACCTTTGCAACAACTTCTTTGCAGTAAACAAGTATGCATAGCATAGATATTAACCCTTGGTTTAAGGATTTTCAAACAACTAGATGACTACCCATGCATAGCAACATGATTTTTTAGCGACGGATAGTTTTAGTAATAATAAAAGTTTGAGGATTTGGGGATTAAACATAATGTTTTGAAATCTGGTTCGACCCGAGTAGTTCAACCAGTTGACCCGTTCCGGTCGAAAAATGGATCAAATTAAACCGGGTCAACCTGACGGGTTAGGTCAAAATGGGTCAAATTTATCCGGGCCAACCCGCCGAGTTTAAAAATTGTTCATAATTAATTGTTTCAACATTTATTTTTAATTTTTTTTAACATTTCACTTTCTTCTGAAATTGCTCATAATTAATTGTTTCAATATTTCTTTTTTAATTTTTTACATTTGACTTTCTTAACTTTTCATTGATTTAATAATTTTTAACTTGTGCCACGGTGATAGAGGTTAGAGAACTCAAATTACTATAATCTCATGTTCATTGATTTAATAATTTTCTAAATTATGATATCTACCAAAATTACCCATGTTTTATATGGAAATCAAGTTATTTAAAGAAGCATTTGTTTTCATTAGGGGTGAAAACGAGCCGAGCCGAGCTCGAGCCTGCCAGAGCTCGAGCTCGGCTCGTTTACATACATAAAGCTCGAGCTCGGGCTCGAGCTCGTTTCGAGCCTTATATTTTGAGCTCGAGCTCGGCTCGTGAAAATTTTCACAAGCTCGAGCTCGGGCTCGGGCTCGACTACTTTAAATGAAGTTTTAAAGAAAGCAAAGTTCAAATAGAGCTCAGCTCGTTAATTACATAAGGCTCGAGCTCGTTTACTACTTTTAAGCTCGTTTATACGTATAGACAATATATATACGTATATATTTCTAGGGCTCGTTTAGGCTCGCGAGCCTACTCGAGCTTTTTGTATAGAGCTCGGGCTCGAGCTCGATTATTAAATGAGCTCAAACTTAGGCTCGAGCTCGGGCTCGAGCTCGTTTAGGCTCGGCTCGTTCGAGCTTTTTACCGATCCGATCCCGAGCTTCTCACGAGCGGCTCGGCTCGTTTCCACCCCTAGTTTTCATTAAACACTTCTAAGCTTTTGCCACCATGGCACATGTTAGAAAAGTGTTCTAACTTGTGCCACGGTGGTAAAGGTTAAGAGGCGTTAAATGAACTCAAATTACCATATTCTCTTGTTCGTCGATTTATTAATTTTCTAAATTTATGATATCTACCAAAATTACCTATGTTACGACATCTACCAAAATTTATGATATCTAACAAAAACAAAACCTTTAAGTTCCATAACTGGTGGTTGTGACTTGTGAGGCTCGGGCGGTGAGGTTGTGTGATATTGAGGTCAGTAGTGTGTTAAGTCTCGGGATTTTAGCTGGCTGTAGTAGATATGAAACTTTATGTGATAGTAGCCAGCCATGTTGTTTATCAACTTTGCAATGACTTGGTATGAAACTTCATGGGATGTTAAATTTAACTCCACTAGGAGTTAACATGACAATGAGTTAGGCACTTTTAAGACATTAACCATTTGGAAAAAATATATTTGGTCAAGGAAGTTACCCAACTGAGTATTTTCTAAAAGTACAACTTAAATAACTGTTTTGTGAGTACAATCATTTTAGTGTACATAAAACGTAATACAATGACTAAATTGGACATAAATATTGGTCTAGTTAGGGGTGTAAACGAGACGAGACAACTCACGAGCTACTCAAAATCGACTCGTAAACTACTCGAAATCGACTCGATGTGAACGAGCGAGCTCGAGTTCGAGCTACTCGAGTATATTTTCGAGTCGAGTTCGAGCTCGAAAATACTCTGCTCGTGAATCTCTCGAGCCTTAACGAGCTTCAACTAGATTACACTTTTACCCTTTTATATACATACATTTACTTAATTTTCATACAAATCGAGTCGAGCCGATCTTGATATGTCGAGTATTCATCGAGTTCGAGCCTTAGATGTGAAAATAATCGAGCTCGAGTCGAGCTTCGAGCTCGAGTTTTATATAAGGAGCTCGAGCTCGAGCTCGAAATATAAAGCTCGATCGAGCTCGAGTTTTAGTATTCGACTCGAGCTCGAACTTGGCAGTACTCGGCTCGACTCTCTGTATTAGTGAATATATTAATGATCTTAGTGAACATAAAATTAGTAGTTGTAGAATAACAAACTTGAACATAAAGACGTAGTATAGTGACCCCCATCAGGAAAGCTTTAACCCAATATACTACTGTATTGTACTAATTTGGTTGAATGGTATAACATGTTGTGGTTCAAGCAATGTATCCCGAAACATGAATTTATGCTTTGACTAATCATGGGTGAATGGTTGGAGACTTGAGACAAGTTGACTACTTAGGAATTATCACCGACAATCACAACGAATATGTGTTTATATGTGTCAGATACACATTCTCATCTATTTCTTTAGCGCAATTACTCGAAATAAGTTTGGAATGTAGTGAATTGGTTGGTAGTTGGTGCAAATCCTTATTACATATGGCAAGGATGGAACGATCATATTTTTCAGTATATAATGTATGATATGCTTCGCTTAAAGATTTTGACTCCTAAACTTAAACCTTTGAGAAAAATAACAGGGTGGGAGAAGACAATGGTAACCGCAAGAAAATAGGAAGTTGTAACACCAAGAAAACAAAAGATGTGGTGAAACCAAGACCGGAACATGTCATGAACGTGGTAGATGGTAACATTAAAGGTATACATCTGATGTGCATAAATGTATCACGAGGTAGGGGACGGTAATGGTGCAGATATGACGATTAGAAGTTCACGAATGGAAGGAGGGAATACTTACGTTGGCCGAAATCGATGGACCTAAGAAGGTTGAAAATTAATGCTAGCTGCTGCTATATTTGTACAAATTTCCATGTTGACAATTAGTCCTTTTGACCTGCAATTATAGTTCTGCATCCATAAAAATTTTGTTTTAACTTAATAATTACAACAAATATACCAAATGTCAAAATCCAGTACACATTGTAACTAAATGACTGACTCGGTCTCTTTATTAAAAGTTCAATTGTTGTACTCATATTGAACTTTGAGAGCATTGTAAAATTTGATTATAGTATTAATCCATAAGTGATTTTTAACCAATTTGACACCGAGTAGTTTTTACTGCATCAGTTTTGCACAATAAGTGTGAGAAAATCCAAATTCGTCTATATGAAGATAAATAAGTTGAAAACGCCTCTAAAATTAAACAAAAATCATCTACAGTTGAGATTCTTCCAGCCAAATGGATGGTCAGAAAAGGTAAAGAACACATTACCACTAACCTTTCATATAGGTCAAAAGAAGTAAGCAGGTAGCGTTTACGGTTGACTGCAACATTGGCCTGATGACTACCGACAAACTGTCACAACACTAGGGTCATACTGTTTTCCGAATTCCAAAGATAGACAATATATATTCACTCGATGTTGCACATTTCAAGACTGATGACTCATGTTTGTAATTACAGATAGGCCATCATAGCCACCAAGCAAAATGAGAAGTTAATGTAACACGGATGTAACTAATCCAAGACTGGCAGAATGCCATCAAGATTTCTACATGTGATGTACATCTACAAGGAATGTCATAAAGGACGTCATTTATTCTTGTAAATGGATCATAGACAAGAAGGGAAACAACACTAATTATCATCATCTACAAGTCTGAATTGATAAATATAATTATAGAAACAAATGAGGTCTGCATCAAGGGATTCTTTTCAGTAGTCATACTAGCTTGAAATACTTAAAACTAAAAA
The DNA here is from genome assembly GCA_014162995.1 of Artemisia annua. Lineage (NCBI taxonomy): Eukaryota > Viridiplantae > Streptophyta > Magnoliopsida > Asterales > Asteraceae > Artemisia > Artemisia annua. The sequence goes on along the minus strand of LBNU01010004.1, from coordinate 102,356 downwards.
TCCATCCATGTCTTTAAAAGTAATAGCAAACATGACATCAAATGATACCAAACATATCATAGGTAAAACACTGATAAATAAAACTCCACACCTTAACAACAAACTAGGCCCCTCCTTATTACTTTGTAATCCAAGCCTTGCAATGTCGCCATTATCTTCGTGATCAATTAATGTCAGAACATACACAGCAATCCAATTCATCCAGCAAAAGTAGTGTTTCCTTATAAGAGCCCATTAAAGAATTGAATGCTTTCTCCAGAAATCCCAAATTATGACATGTTCTGAGCATGTTGCGTAAAGTTCAAGTGCCGCAATTGTTCATCCTCCTTTTGGAGTTATCCATTCAAGTTTCACCATCTTCCTTAATCCAATAATATTATTTTTGTGTAATTCAGGTGCTTCTAATGNACTGGCAGAATGCCATCAAGATTTCTACATGTGATGTACATCTACAAGGAATGTCATAAAGGACGTCATTTATTCTTGTAAATGGATCATAGACAAGAAGGGAAACAACACTAATTATCATCATCTACAAGTCTGAATTGATAAATATAATTATAGAAACAAATGAGGTCTGCATCAAGGGATTCTTTTCAGTAGTCATACTAGCTTGAAATACTTAAAACTAAAAATCCATCCATGTCTTTAAAAGTAATAGCAAACATGACATCAAATGATACCAAACATATCATAGGTAAAACACTGATAAATAAAACTCCACACCTTAACAACAAACTAGGCCCCTCCTTATTACTTTGTAATCCAAGCCTTGCAATGTCGCCATTATCTTCGTGATCAATTAATGTCAGAACATACACAGCAATCCAATTCATCCAGCAAAAGTAGTGTTTCCTTATAAGAGCCCATAAAGAATGAATGCTTTTCTCCAGAAATCCCAAGATTATTGACATGTTCTGAGCATGGTTGGTAAAGTTCAAGTGCAGCAAATTGTTCATCCTCCTTTTGAGTTTCCATTACAAGTTCACCATTCTTCCTAAATCCCAATATATTATTTATTGTGTAATCAGGTGTTCTAATGGTGAATAGCTTTGTAAAAGATTCATCGTGCTCCATCTTCCATACTCCACAAACTGGTATTTCAAGCTTTTCATTGGGTACAAACAGTACAAGAGACTCCCGTAGCTTAGATATGAAGAAACGTCTAGGAAACGGGTTGTTTAATATACAACTACGTGGTATGTCCACAAGTCTAATTTCTTTAGCAATGAAATCAAAAGACATGATCATATAACTATAGCGATAAGAACCATCATCCCTAGAAGGAATTATTTCATGAGCGGCCCAATAAATACACCAATCTATAACAACTTGAGATGACATAACTTTAACGGCTTTAGGAGGCAATTTGGCATACTGGAACACTGTGCATCTCTTAGAGCTCATTGTAAAAATTCCAATGTGCCAAGGATATGTAATCATGACAATGGTTGGATCATTACTGACCGGACAAACCGTGAAACCAAGAAAACCATCTCTAAAAGGCAAATAAGGTAATTTAATACTAACAGACTTTCGGATAGAAGGGTTCCAAAGAACAAGCATGTCTCTGTTATCACGTAAACATAACAACCCATGAGAGGAACCAATTACTTTCAAATCATTAAATTGTTTCATGAGGTCAGTAACATTTGGAGAAAAGTCTTGTTGTTGTTGGGTCAAAGCGTCATTTTCATCATCTATAAAACAAACATACTTTTCCTCATTGAAATTCTCTTTGTACCTTAAAAGTAAACTTTGCGGCTGAGTGTTTCGGGCGCCGTAACCAGAAATGAAGTCAGAACTGTCGATGAAAGACTTCCATGGTTTGGAAACGGACCTGAATCGAACCAAAGACTTGACATCAGGAACTTTTTTAATGATTTCAAGTTGGATTTCAAAGGGGATATTGTCTGACATTTTGATTGATTTTGGGGAGGTATGAATTTCTAGGGCACTGGGAAATGGTAACTCTAGGGCATATTCAATTCCTGGTGAGTGTTGATGCAAGTATGTGAAAAGAAAAAATTTATGGTAAGAAAACAGCCCATTGGTCTGGCCCAATCGGCCTTTTAATATCTTAAGTTTTTAAAAAAAGTTTAAGTTATTCGCTTATCTTTTTCATGAGTTTAATTTACATGTATTTGTAGATTGTGGCTATGTTTGGCGCAAAATTTTTTGAATCTTTTTGGGGCGACGAGCGGTGAGGAATGAACTTTTTGATTTTTAGTGTTCGTTTAGCATGAGAGCCGTAAGCTTTGCTATTTTTTAGAAAAGCTTATTTTTCCAATGCTTCTTATGAAGCTGTGAGCGGTGAGCTGTGAGCTGTGGCTACTGCTCACTCTACCACTCACAGCTACTTTTGCCAAATATAGCCTGTATAAGTCCTCTATAGCGATTACTTGAGTGATGTAATAAGGGTGTATTATTAGAGGGAAAAGCTGAAGTGACAACACCTTTTGCTATAACACCGTCAGGTAACACCAACGGTACATAGTGCTCCGAATCTCATTTCTTTGAGTTTTTTGTGATTAATAACATTAACTGTTTCATAAAAATAAGAAAAATAAAAAAGTAAAAAATAAAAATATGGTAAGGAAATGACTCATTGGTCAGGCCCAATCGGCTTTTTAATATCCTACTCACTTTTTAATTTTTTAAGTTCGTTCAAGTTACTCGCTTAATTTATTTTATTATTATTTATTTTAACAGGACTCGCTTATTTTTTCTTTAGTTTAATTTACATGTATGTATAAATTGTACAAGTCCTCTGTAGTGATTAGTTTTTTGCATTTTAGTTTGTATAAGATGTATTCTAGTTAGAGCATTTGTTATTTTGAGTATAAGGCGTGTTATTACTCAATGGCGTGACCTTATGGCACGAAACTACACCAAACCTCAAGTTATAGGGTTTGGCGTCAAATTCACAGCCAAGCTATAGGGCGTTTCACTTTTCTTATTTTTGTGTGTGTTGTGTTTTATTTTAAAAAGTGAGGGGCTCGAAGGTCTCCTATAACTTGAGTGATGTAATTGTTAGCCTGTGTTAGTTATTGGGCTCAAGCCCGTCTCTAGATACAAGGACAGTAGCAACAAAGGAGCTACTAAACAGTTCCACGAATCAACAAGCAACAACCAAAATAAACTTAAGTACTAGAGAAAACGTCAAAGGGTCTTGGAATCCAATAGCTCCAGTTTGCAGCAACCGAATTAAGCCTAGCAGAAATCCACATTTTAGAGATCCTTTGGATGGAAGGGAAAATGTCTTCCTCTAACCTTTGTGACCATGTCCGGATTGGCATTAATAACACGATTCCTCCATTTCCATATGGCCCAAAGAGTGCACTGGAGGACACCATTCAAGATCTTATTTAACCGCGGACAACCAGATGTGTGAATATTTCCCATGGCAATATCCGAGATGGAGAACGAGGGGAATACCAAGGGGAGGGTCAAATTCCACCAACTCCACACCTTTCTCCACACGGCCACCACAATGGGACAGTTAACGAGACAATGGTCAATGTGCTCGACGTCATTTTCGCAGAATGGGCAGCTGGACAAAGTGATATGAACACCCCGATAAGAAAGATTGGAGCGAGTAGGTAATCGATTAATCGATGCTCTCCAATTACACACATTAACTTTTCGAGGTATCCAAGAATTCCAACGATGGTGCTCGCCAATAATGCAATCACTAAACATGTGATTTTGGATGTTATGCGCTAAATTCTTAACCTTGAAAGTACCAGACGGGTCACCAGACCAAACCCACTTATCCATGCCACTTGATGAGAGATGAAGGTCGCCTAACAGGTTTGTAAGAGACGAGAGATCATTCAAGGACCGACCACGAGGTGGACAACGCCAAGACCAAATACCACCCCACTCACTGTTTACCACTCCCCAACGATCGATCACTTTGCAATCTTTGGAGGTTTCGAGAGGGTATAACCTAGGAAAGATGTCCATCAAATGTCTACCATCACCAAACCACGGGTCTTTCCAAAATGAAGTATCGGTCCTAGTTAAGACTCTAATAGAATAGGAATTATTGGAGGATTCAACAATATCATCGATCTTATTGACAGCCTTGATAATATCATACCAAACTCCCCAAATAACTGGATTAAAGTCAGAACCAAAACCACCATCTGAGCCATAGAATTCTTGTATTACAGTACGCCAAAGGGCATCACTTTCCGAGAGAAATCTCCATTTCCATTTTCCAAGGAGGGCGAGGTTTTTTCGGCAATACTACCAATACCCAAACCCCCTTTATCAATGTCAAGAAGTAAAGAGCTCCATTTAGCCCAACATATACCCCTGTAATCTTGAAATTGAACAAGTGTTGCATCAAAAATAACAAAATGTTTACTATTTTGCATACTACAGTATAAAGCTGAAATATTACTTTTAGATGGTAATATTTCGGGTTTACTGGACTCAACCTAATAATTTGTTTCTCTAGTGTGTATCAAATTAACCGTTTTGACCCGTTACAAAATCACCCATTTTGCCCATATACCACATAACTCATTTCCTCATACAAGCATGCTTAGCCATAAACATAATAAACCTGGAAAAATTGGTCACAAACCAAGTTCCATAACATACTAAAAAGTTCTCATATCAGTGCATACCCATAATAGGATGAATAAAAGGTAAAAGCTGATCTACAAGGTTCATATAGGAAGTTTTGAGTTTTGACTTCTCTTCTTTTGGGATCAGATCATCCATGGGTCTGTTTTCTTTCCTTTCCTCAACATTTTGACTTGTTCTATGCAAACAAAAATATATACATGGCCCTGACTCATCATGGACTATGAAAGAATGATAACGAGAAACATATGATAACAAAAACTGTGTACACATATTTTTCTTTATAGCCCCAATGAGAAGAGAATGTAACCAGATTGTAACTAAACCAGTGATTTATATATGTGATGAATAACTAAAAGGCATGTCATTATTGATTATTAAAGCGAATAAGGCATCCTCCATTCTTCGAAAACGTATCATAGACAATGATCAGAAGCAAAACTAATTATCATCAACAAATGTGACTTACCAAATAATAGAAAGAAACACATGAAATCTATAGATTAGAGGATTCTTTTTTGAGTACCCATACAATACTTGTCACAATAACCAAACCAAAAGATATTAAAATATACATTACTTGTCTGCATTAAAACAGTTAGGAAAAATATATGGCGATTTTTTCACACCTTAACTACAAACGAGGCCCCTACCTGATGAGACGGCATATCACTTTGTAGATCCGTACCTTACAATGTGGCCGTCATCTCCTTGATCAATTAATTTCAGGATATACGCAAGAATCCGGGTGATCAAGAAGATGCAGCGTTTCCTTGTAAGAGCTAATGAAGAATGACAAATATTGTCCAGAAAACCCCAGATTATTGATGTGATGTGAGCACGGATCGTAAACTTCAAGTGCAGAATCTGAATCCTTTTCCTCATAAAAACCAGACCCTCCACCTATCTCTTGAGTTTCAATAACAAGTTCACCATTCTTCCTGCATCCCACTATATTTCTTATCAATGAACCAGGTGTGTTAATAGTGAATAGTTGTGTAAAAGAACAATCAGGCTCCATCTTCCATACTTTGACCTCTCTACGGGGTACAATCACAATAAGAGACCCCTTTAGCTTAGATATGATGAAACGTACAGGTACGGGGACCGGCAATATTATCTTATCTGGTAAATCTATGGCTTTGAATTCTTTAGCAATCAAATCAAATGAAACGATCATATATTGATCAGTAGAATAACCATTCGGAAGATGAATTGTCGTCACATAAGCAACCCGATAATACAGCTATCTATAACAACCTGCGACTCTGTATGAAGTTTAAATGATTCACGAGGCTTGCGACACTGAATCTCAGTCCATTTCTTAGAGCTCAAAGTAAAGATTTGAACATTCCAAGGAAATGAAATCTTGACAATGGTAGGTTCATTAGTGACGGGACAAACCGCGAAACCAAAAACATCAAAGTATCCCAGCATACCCGGCGCAATAATACCAACAGATCTTCTGATGGAAGGGTTCCACAGAACGAGCATCCCCCTTCTACAGAAATAATGCAAACACAACAAACCGCGAGAGTAACCAATTACAAGTGTAAAAGTGTCACTAAGTTGTTTCATAAGGGCAGAAACATTTGGAGCAAGGTCTTGTTGTTGGGTAAACGTGTCATTATTAACAGATAGATATTTTTCTTCATTGGAAGTATCTGTGTACCTTAAAAGCAAAGTATGCGGCTGCGTTTTGCGGGCGCGGTAACCAGTGATAAACTCATGGATGTCAATCAAAGACTTCCGTGGTTTTGACACGGCCCTGAATCGAATCAATGACTTGACATCAGGGGCCCTTTTGATGATTTCCATTTGGATATCAAAAGGGATGTTATCAGACATTTTTTAGTTAACGGTTGAATATGAATTTGAGATATTGTGTGTAGTTTCTATCTATTTCTATGTTTTAGTTGCCAGTGTGATGCAAGAAGGAATCAAAGATCAACACACTACAAATTAGGAAGATTAATCAAACGAGATTTTATGAGGCAGAGGCCAATGCTCTGTTATTGTTTTATTGTTTTATTAGAATGAGTATTTTTGAACAAGAGAACTGTCTTCCCATCCATTTGATGAGATTTATTTATAAAGTAATAAAAACATTTGGAATTCTAGTAATAAAGAGTAATGACTTTTGGAATTCTAATTATCCCCTCCAATACCCACGCCATCACAGTGTCAATGTTGGAAAGTTTCTAGGGTTTTTACATTAACTAGATCATTTTCTATCTGGCCCTTTAACTACTCATAACTTACACTTCGGGACCTCTAATTACTCATAGCCAAAATGTCAAAAAAAAAAAAAAAAAAAAAAAAAAAAAAAAAAAAAAAAAAAAAAAAAAAAAAAAAAAAAAAAAAAAAAAATTNAAAAAAAAAAAAAAAAAAAAAAAAAAAAAAAAAAAAAAAAAAAAAAAAAAAAAAGGGTCTGAACGGCCAAAGTGTCTGAATGGTTCAGATTTAGAGGCTGTTAAGAGCCTCTTTTTAAAAGACAAACACAAAGTGTGAGCAGCTACCATCTTTTTAAACCGTGATTAAAGCAATCAAGTAAGACGAAATGTTAAATTATGTAGTAATTGGGTTAAATCATGGGTTCGTTAGGCAGACTTTTGAACCTTCACTTGAATTTAATCTAAAAATTGAACAGACTCGATGAGCCACCAGACCATATAAATGACCATCAGATCATCACACATGAGAATATATATGAAAGTTACTCCAGACAACAACTTAGAGTACAGCCATGTGGGACTTTTGTCCATCTCTACAAACTATAGACCGCAAGGCTATTGTAGCGAGTTGTAAGCATGTAACCAAGTAAACTCTCTTTAGATCATACGTTCAGCCAAAGACATAACCAGCTAACAAAAGTGTTCCCTTCTACAAAATCCTAAAGACAAGTAGACAACCTCAAAACTACTGGATCTTCCATATTCAAGGCGAGAGAATTACAATCACGAATGTAACAAGCTATAACTTGGTGACATCAGTTCACCTTAAAAGCCATTTTCTAGTTCCCAGAATCATTGTCTTTGCCATCTTCTTCGGCTAACTGCTTTTCCTTCTCTTGTTGCTCTGCAAAATAAACGACATGGTTTAGTAATAGTACAATTGTACAAAGACGTACAATTTGCAGATTTTTTGTTCATGGCTGGCTAAAAAGTGTACTTTTGCCAAGTTGTTTACACTCATAAATATGCACGTAGCATTAGCATTTACAGTGTGGAGAGAATATATTAAGTCATAAGAAACAAAAGGAAATATGTTAATGCTTGTAAGGAAAAATTAACTACTACGTCTTTACTTAAAGATACAGAAGAGCTTTGTGACAACCAATCTTTTAAAGGGACTACACAATTACATAGTTTTTTGTGTGTGCAAAAGATAAAACAAACATGGTACACCAGATAACCAGAGCGGAAGACAACTCCGAAAAAGCGAAGATGTGGCAACCATGTTTCTGTGGTAAACTGGTAACTGAACCTCAGAACCACACTAAACATGAGAGGACTTGTGTTTAGAGAAGTGCCAATAATTTTTGGAGCATAATATGTATCCCCTTATGAGTTAACTTTGTAAATGCAATTCTTTATCTCACATATATACAGATAAATATTCGTTACTTTGGAACAGAGATAACATGCAATGTAGAGAACAGTAAATTATTCATCTCGTTTTAGCAGAGTGCTATACATTTATATACAGCATTGTAAAGGTAGCCAATGGTTGGTCAAGTTGGGTAATAAGTCAAAACATGTAACGTTTTAGGTGTGTTTAAAATGGGTTCCGTTTTAAACGGGTTGGGCATACCAACAAAGATATTTTCATCCATTTTTGTTTTAACTTTATATATGAATAAAATGCTAAATATGATTCTACAAAAACTTAATAATTAAAAAAATAATCTACCTTTCATAATAGAGCCATATTGAATGTTTTTATGCATTTAAAAACCTTCACATGCTTCCAACCCATTTGACCCTTTTCATTTTTAGTTAACAATTAGCTTATCTCTTTAACCAGTTAGAGATAGATCACAAGTAAATCAACCCAGACATTAGTAACCGGGAAGAATCTACAGCATGATCACTGTATATAACGATATACAGCTCATATTATACATTCTAGCACCAACCACCAAGGAAGAAGTTTTTCTCTGTTAGTCTGTTACCACGCATATTTGGAGCCCCCTCTCTATCCTACAACACAGCTTTTACATGATTTTAGCCATGGTCTTCTTATACATCTAATATATATATACCCATTTACTAAAAAATGACAAAACTACCCCTCGTGTACCCCTATTTGTCATCAACATAAAGAAAATGATTAGAAACGTACATATCCACAGGTTTATAGAAACCGTTCAAGAAACTTCCTATAAATCTTTTAAGTGGATGGTGGTGCTAATATTTAAATGCAGGTGGGAATAATGCTCTTTAATAAAGTTTAAAGGCAATATCGTCATGTAGATGAAAATAGATAACAAGAAAGTTCACATACCCATAAGTTGGTAAAGGGCCTTTTGTGTGCGTTTTTCAAGCTTATCAAGTTTCTTCTGTACATCCCTTCTAAGATCCCAGTTTGGTTTTTTGGGTGCAATGTTCAAAAAAGGATCCTGATGAACATTTGAGAAACTCGTTATACACTTGTAATAAAATGAAAAAGTATATATTATAGTATCAGAAGACCCGACTTACCTCCTTTTTCTCTTCAACAGGAGGTTCAGCTGCAACAGGGTCTTCAAACTTAGGTAACTCTGGTGGAGCAAGCTTACCCTCTTGAAGCTGCTTATCGTGAGGAAGATAATTTCGGAACTTCACATTAACGTCACTGCAGAGGTTTAGTGATTTGTTAGCATTTAGCACGGCTTGGTACAGCAGAGCATAAAGCATAGCATAGGCAAACTTTGTATATAGGTATGTGTGTGTACTAACTAATCATGTATTTCACAGCCACACTACTTGCTGTGAATACTTTAACTTTTCCTATGATCAAGTTGCTGCAATCAAGAGCTATTATAGGCAAGAAGCTGTAAGTATACAAACAGTTTCCAGCCCATCTACAATATTATCTACTAGGTAGGGAATGGAATATCTACGCTACGCTACATAGACAAAGCGTAAAAAGCTAGCAATAGCTATTTCGTACTTTCAACAACACCATTAAGGGATCTTGCTTAACCTAAAACTTGGCCAAGCTATTTAATGTTTAAGCACATATCAAAGCATAGAACAATTGCTTCGTCAAAAAGTATCACAAAGTCTGCAAATAACTTCTAATGTTTAATACTACAAGTTCAAAATTTCAGAGTAACTTATTTTGTGCAAAGATGTTAAATGCAGTGCCTCAGGGAACAATTGCAGTCTATGTGGCAGTGGCGGATCTAGAAATTTACAGGAGGGTATGCACAATATTTAGTAGAGGTATTAACAAAAATAGGGTTTTCGGGTTGAGTGTTTTCGGGTCGGGTTATTTAAGAAGAAAATGGTTAGTCGAATTCCAATCTTTGAATTAAAGTTGATTTGGTTTTGATGTTAATAGAAATCACAAGCAAAGTATGTCCCATATCTTATAATATCGTGTAACGTTAAGTTTTCAAGCTTTAATCACGATAATCAACGTTAAAATGGGTTTGCTCCAAAAATCTCTAATGGTAGATAAGAATCCTAATGTTTAAATCATANAAAAAAAAAAAAAAAGGAAAAGCTGATGTAAAAAAATAAAAATAAAGAGTCATATTAAGAGTTACAATTATGCGAGTAGTAGATGTAAGTGTGTTCAAAAAAAAAAGATGAGTGTGTTGGGCCCGGTTGGGCTTAGTGCCCTAGCATTATACATCACAATTGGGTAAGGCTCTAAACTATAAAATTCATTTGACTTATTTCATTGACCAGTTACTTGTTTCTTCTTCTTCAACTCTGCCGTATCAACTGTAACTTACAGTGCTTCCTTTTTTTTCTCCTCTTAAACAATGGTGAGATCGACTTGGTTATGCACTCAAAATTTTTCTACATTTTAGGGTATGCACTCATAAAATTTTAGTGTATTTCACAGTTACTATCGAGAAACAACAAAAAAATTTACACTACTCAAAATCTACACAGGGTATGCACGTGCATACCCTGTGCTCAACATAGATCCCCCCCTGCTATGTGGGCCGTGGGCGAAATGTACATGGCGGAAACATTTAGAATTCATATCCAGACACATAACTAGGGTATAATATCTGTTTGTTTTCATTGTAGGAAAAGCATGAGCAAAAGAAATTTAGACACAATACATCATCCATTCAAGCACAATCACTGTTCTCTGTTTCAGTTTATATATACTCGTCTTTTGAATCATTACGTAGATGGTATTAAATGAATTATATATTAAACGATATGAAAGTATGCCGTAAGACAGGATAAGGAATGGGTGCTCACTTGTTTTCGTCATCGCCATTTTGATCCTCATTGGCTTGCGTTTCATCATCCTCAGGATTTTCGAGAAGCTGTTGAGCAGCTTTCAAAGCTCTCAACCTCTCACGTCGAGCTGCTGCTGCTTGCTCAATAGTTTCTTCTTCTTCAATACCCATCTCTAGATATCACTACAAACCTAAATATTCAGGTTACAACAGAAAGTCTTGTTAGCATTCGCCATTACAGATTATCAAACTTTCATCCACACAGATTTGTTAACATAAATTAAAAGTTTGAACTTCAAATTTGGTTTTAGTTAATCGATCATTTTTATTTAAAATTGACAGCAAAGAGTGTGACACACGATTACAAGAAGTGATATCCTGATTTCACAATCGAGAGACGCACTATTTTTTATGTCACACATGTACTTCAGCAAAGCATGATTTGCTTCAAACTGACTTTGTTTTCGCCTGTTCGTACTACTTTTTATTAGACTGTAATCTGCTACCAAATTCTTATTAAAACGTATTAGCCACTTATACTCAATCCATCCCAGCACCGATGCACCATTTATTGGAATAGTTGACTAGTTTTCAAAAAATACCACAACATATGAGCTTTACAAATCAAATTCAGTGTATCAACACGATCGTTGATTAGTGCAAGCAAAAGGTAACTTCCTATTGCAACTTCACTAAAAGTCAAAACCGCTCAATTAAATTATCACATATTCCTGCATCTATCATAAACCATATCAACTAGAAACAACTTTTATCAAAACGGATCAAGTATAATAAACTTCTGCTAACAACTAATACCTCACACCAACTATTTCAGTACGAAAGTTACATCAATTTATTGATTAACCTAAAAAAGTTTTACCGGTATTTAAAAAAAGTTGTAAACACAGTCGCACAACATGTGAGCTTTACAAATCAAGATCAACGTTATCGGCATCTGACATCCCTAAACCAATTTTCATATTGGAACTTCACTAAGGGGGTGTTTGTTTCAGCTTATATACCCGGCTTTATGGCTTATTTGGTTTTGGGCTTATGTTTCATAAGCCCGCTCTTTTTTTTGGCTTATTTTGAAACTTTTCAGCTTATATAAGTTTGTCATGTCATAATAAGCTTATATAACCTAAAAAAGTTTAACCGGTATTTCCAAAAAGATGTAAACACCCAATCAAGATCAACGTTATCAACATCTTAAATCCCTAAACAAGCAAGATCAACGTTATCAACATCTTAAATCCCTAAACAAGCTTATGTAAGCTTATTATGTCATAATAAGCTTATATAAACCAAAAAGTTTCAAAATAATCCACAAAAAAAAAACCCAAAACCAAAAAAGCCATAAGCCAACTATATAAGCCGAAACAAACACCTAAAACTCAAAACGGCTGAATTACGTTATCACACATCTATCCTAAACCATATCAGCTAGAAACAACTTTCACCGAAACGGATCGAGTATAATAAACCTTTGCTAACAACTTTTACCTCGCACCGACTATTTCAGTACAAGAATGGAACTTCACTAAGGGGGTGTTTGTTTCAGCTTATATAGCCGGCTTATGGCTTATTTGGTTTTGGGCTTAAGCTCACTTTTTGTGGCTTATTTTGAAACTTTTCGGCTTATATAAGCTTGGTATGTCATAATAAGCTTATATAAGCCGAAAAGTTTCAAAATAATCCACAAAAAAAAACCCCCAAAACCAAAAAAGCCATCAGCCAACTATAAAAGCCGAAACAAACACCTAAAACTCAAAACGGCTGAATTACGTTATCACACATGTATCGTAAACCATATCAACTAGAAACAACTTTCACCGAAACGGATCGAGCATAATAAACCTTTGCTAACAACTTTTTTACCTCGCAACGACTATTTCAGTAGGAGAACTACATCAATTTATTCATTAAACTAAATAAAGTTACTACCTTTACATTGAGAAGCATAAATTAGTGCAGATAACATAACTAGGGTTTTAAATTCTAAGGGCTTAACAATTAACTAACAAACCCTAATTAACTTTTAACAAACCCTAATTAAATAAACAGTAAATAATAAAATTAGAGAAACAAAAAAAACTTACGGTGAAAATTGTTAAGAGTAGGGGGGAGATTAATGGAAGCGGGAATTTATTTGTTCAGGACTATAAAATTAACCCGACCCGGTTAAAATATTGCCTTTCTTTTTCTTTTTACAAATTTCGTCCCTCTGCAAGTTGAATTTCTCCACTTTCTATTAAGTTTGTTTTTATATTGTCGGAGGCGGTAATTCTCGACACGAACTTGACCGATAAACAGGTATGGGTCGAAAAGAGGTTTGCTCATATAATTTTTTTTTTAACAAGTGAGTCGTGTTTGAGTTTGCTTAAGGTTAAACAGGTCAACGGGTAGATGGATGAGATTTTCCATGTTATGTGGGGAGAGCGAGCATTTTTTTACTCAGATGTATGCGGTCTCGCTTGGTTAATCCCAGGATCGATACCATCAAGTTTACACACCTGGCGGTTTTTAAACCCTTTGCCGCTTGTGAGTAAACCAAGGACCTTGCCACGAGGTTATTGATGATGGTTGTTAACCATTTATGTATAATTTAGAAAGTTAAAATTTCGATATTCCCCGTCTGTTAGTCGTTTTTACATGACCAAAACCATACTTGAATTAATAGTGCCCTAGAAGGGAGTTTAACAATATAGGTGAGACGCGACATATCATGGTGGGTAGGTCATAGAGGCGCAGTCCCGAAACCATCGTTGATGGGGCAAAAAAAATAAGAAAATGATTGAGATACCTAAAAGGGAAAATTGTCCAGAAATGCATCAAACTTGCCACTTATTACTATTGTCTACACTAAACTTTTTTTTTTCCTATTATATACATAAACTCACTTAAACCAAATTATTGTGTCAATAAAACGCCCTTTTGGTGACATGGCATGGATTAAGCCAATTAACTGATTAAGTACTTAGTTAACCCGTTTTTCTTCTTTTGGGGTGGCTTTTGACAACCTTTTAACATTGAGGGGGGTTTTTGGATTTTTTTTTTTTTTTTTTACTTTTTTTTTTTTT
>LBNU01010004.1:76210-86261 GCA_014162995.1 Artemisia annua | reverse complement strand
TACAATGGTTTTATTGTAGGATGGTTACCTAAACCATTCCTCATTCATACATATATTGTAACCACATAGCATAGGTTCATGAGCTAACCTAGTGCTTTTTTCCCTTTCCTTTTGGATCTTTGGGAACCCATGTTTTGATACCAAGATCCTTCCATGTTTTTGGAGATGGCAGCCCTAACACTTGCTCCCTTGCATCAAAAGCCAATTTTGCTTGCTTTTTGTCAGTCATTGTTGTAGTGCTTTCCACCTTACTAGAAGTCACTTTGAAAGGAGTTGGCTTGTCATCCCTTGGAAAGTATGCCAGCCATCCATTTGAGTCACTGCTGTCTGATTCAAAAGAGTATGAAGGTGGATCACATGACATTGCCTCAAAACTGTCACTTGATATGTTAATTATTTCTGCCAAGAAAATGGTAACAAAAACAGATTAGTGGTGAATGGTATATGTAACTAAGTAGTAAAGAACATGGAAGAATACCTTTTCCTTTGTTGGAAGCCATTTGAAAGGCCAGTTAACAAAAACAGATTAGTGATTGAGTTATGTTATTAACTTTTGGTAGATGTAAATGGTAGATGTAACTGTGAATGGTATGTTATTATATAGTGCAAGTAGTTGGCGTTTCTACAAGACTTTGACCAAATGTATTTATGTCACAAGACTAATAGTAAAGATTCTACAAGAATTTTGACCACATGTATTAACTTTTGCAAGTTACAAAAAATGGGATCAGACTACATCAAATAGGCACCTTTGCAGTAAAGATTCACTGCTAAGTGGTCAAGATAAAGCTCTAGCCTACCATACAAGTCAGCAACATCAAACATGTATGCTACTTCCTTATCATCACTAACTCTAACCAAACCATTCTCTAATTGAACATTAGGTACTTTGTAATACAACACTTAAAAGAAGTTACCAGATTTTTCTTCCAAGAACTCAGCAAACTTTTCATAAGGCATCCTCTCAACAGCCATATTGAGAATAACACCATCTTGATACCTAAAAGGTAAGTGTGCAAAATACCCATCATTCCAAACATCAAATTGGTGCAAATTCGTACCAGGTATCATGCTGTTACAAAAGTTACAATAATAACGAATTAGGGTTTATGCAATAGGTTCAAATCATGATTAAAACCAACAAATCAAATAAAACATACCTGAAATATCACAACACACATCAATTGGGCTCTAATTAAATTATGTCGTGGGTGAAATTAGGGTTTGTGGGTGAAATTAGGGTTTGTGGGTGAAATTACGGGTAAGGTGAATTGGGGGAATTGGGTGGGGATCTAATTATTAGTAAAAAAAATTCAAAAACCCCCCTCAACGTTTAAATGTTGTCAAAAGCTACACAAAAAGAAGAAAAACGGGTTAACTAAGTACATAATTGGCTTAATCCATGCCACGTCACCAAAAGGGCGTTTTATTGACACAATAATGTTGATTAAGTGAGTTATGGTATATAATAGGAAAAAAAAAAGTTTAGTGTAGACAATAGTAATAAGTGTCAAGTTTGATGCATTTTTGGACAATTTTCCCTTTTTATTAGAGACCCTAAACCTGAAATATCTCTAACTGCTTAGACTACTTCTAGTGGCTTATAATTAGCCAACAAGACTTATTCAAATAATATTTATTCAAAAAACTAATCAATAAGAAAGTGGGAATTAAATAAACTTCAACACTGCCCCTTCATTCGAACGTCGACATTCCGAGCTGAGCAATGAGTTCGTCATGCTTCATTTGTGGTAAACTCTTTGTCAACAAATCTGCAACCTGCTCATCGGTTCAACAGGTGTCGAGTTGGACTTCTCCATTCGCTATCAGTTCTTGTATGTAATAATGCTTGATATCCATGTGTTTTGTTCTTCCATGAAGCACTGGATTCCTTGATAACATTACTGCTGATTGGTTGTCACAATTGATGCTTGTTGCTCTTGATTGTTGGACCTAAGTCACTAAGAATTCCTCTTAACCAAACTGCTTGACAAGCTGATGCACAAGCTGCCATGTACTCTACTTCTGTCGAAGATAATGCCACTGTTGCTTGCTTCTTTGATCTCCAAGATATAGCACCAGTACCAAGAACAAAGCAATTGCCGGATGTGCTTTTTCGATCTTCAATAGAGCCGGACCAATCGCTGTCAGTGAATCCTTGAAGACTAAAATCCTTGGTTTTGCGAAAACAAATACCATAATTTTTAGTTCCCGCCAGGTAATGTAGGACTCTCCTTGCTGCTCCAAAATGGTGCATTGTTGGACGATGCATAAATCGAGATAACATACCAACAGAGTAAGTCACATCAGGACGAGAATGAGTAACATAAATCAATCTCCCAACCAAACTTCTGTAAACTCTTGCATCGGTCAACTCCGTGCCATCTTTCGTCGTTAATTTTTCACTGATGTTCATTGGTGTTGCAATAGTCTTACATTCTTGCATTTTAAATTTCTTCAAAGTATCATCTACATGCTTTCTTTGTGAAATGAATATTCATCCTGGCCATGAATGTTAGACCCGTTTCCCGGGTGTTGGGACCCCACCCTAGATGAAAGTGGACTAAAGGCCATTCGTGATTGGCCAGTCAACTAATGTTGCATTTAGTCAAATTTAATAGTCAAAGTATGACTAATGTAGTTATATAAAATGTGTTGCATAACTAAAGGGGCCTAGGTTGCCAAGTATTAAACATGTGATAAAGTTGCTTGTGACTAAAATAGAAGGAATGAGACTTGAGGGGCTTAAATTGCCAAAGGACCAAAGATACTACCTAACTAATTATATCTAGGAAATTCTAGACATTTCCTCCATTATTAGATATTGAGGTCCGGTTCTTTAGAGAGAAGAAAAAGAGAGGGAAAAGGATGGATGGTGGCTTAGGAGGAAGAAGATGAAGAGCTAATGCCCATATGTTATCCCTAGCAATAGTTTCCCAAGTAAGTATTCTTCCTATCTTAATGATTAATGAGGTTAGGGTTGATGATTGAAATGGGTTTCATCATATGATCAAAGTATGATCATATGATGATGTAGAAAAGATGATGGGTAAATTTCATGGGTTATGTAAACCCTTGATTTCATGATATTGTGTTTTAATAGGTTTTGGTTAATAAGGATGATGAGGATGATGATGATAAAGGATGAAGATGTTGATGATGATGTTATTGATAGCCTTAGCTTGGACTTAAGGTAAGTAAACCGGTATAATGTAAAGTTATAATGATTTCTATGCATTATGTGTTATGTGGCTTATGTGTTAAAGTTATGGTTGTTTAGCATAATGGTAGTCATGTGTAAGAGGTTATAAGGTTAGTGGATGTGTTAGATGAGAGTGAACTAAGGAAAAGGAAGGTTAAGGCTTAAGAGGTTAAGGTATGTGTTCATGTTTAATGTTGTTGGATTAATGGTTGTATAATGTGTAATGTGTTGAATGAAGTATAATGTTAAGTTATACCCGTTTTACTTACTAAGCATTCGTGCTTACGGTTTAAGTGTTAAATGTTTTGTAGGCTCATGTGTGATGATATGGCTTGGATTAAGGTTAAAGGATGGGATATGCAAAGCTAGAAGATTTGGTAAGAAAGTAGGAGCTAGGTAGAATACCGAGCTCGTTTCAATGTTGTACCCCCGTTCGCCCTATAATGATTTGTAATGTTTAACCGAGTGTCAAAACGTATGTCAATGTTGTCATAATGATTTGGTGGTCAATCGTTGTGTCAAAGTATGTTTTGTGAGTTAATGAGTCAAGTTAAAGGAGTGTTTGGCACAAGCATGATATTACCCATTTTGGGTTGTTAACGGGTCAAGTAATTATGAAACAGATTTAAGATGTTAAATAATGTATGTTGGTTAAGTATGGGGTGTAATGAAAGTGGATTAAGTAGTTTGGAGTGTAATGGGTCATAATGGGTTTATTGCATAACTCGTGAAATTGTACATCTTGGTTCTGAGATTGTACATCTTGGTTCTGAGATTGTACATCTTGGGTCTGGACTGTGCAGCGGATTTTGTTCATCTTGGTTATGGAATGTTCATCTTGGTTATGGAATGTTCATCTTGGTTATGATTTATTCATCTTGGCTGTGAATGTGGGTTTTGGCAGACTTACGTTAATCTTTGGAAATTCATATTTTATGAATCGTAAGTCGTTACGGGTCGCACCACCCGTCGTTTTAAAGGTATTCGAGTCTAGTTTTATATAAAAATAGTTTAAAGGTCTGAATGTTTAAGGATTTTTGTCAACGGTCAAAAAAGTAACAGAGTGTCTGTTAAAATGAAGTCGCTTCCGCGTAAAGTTTTAAATTTTGGTCAAAGCGGGCATGGGGTGTTACAATAAATAATTTCCAAATCCCAGAAAGTATTGTAACTCTCCCAAATTAGTCATATCTGACGCAGGACGCGCAGAAGCGTATTTAGATAAACCCTAATCAAAGGGTGATAAACAAGGCGCACCTTGCGGGAATAAAACCCAAGCAAGGGTAAAGACTCTAAAACACGAAGTTTATTACGAGTAATTATCAGTGATCAAAAGATGATTACAATGAAACAAAAGCCCTATATTTATAGTGGTAGTAAAACTTGTAGAGAAAGAAAACCTAATTATTCTAGAACCAACAAAATTTAAAAAAAAAATAAATGATACGACACAAATAAAACCCTGTAGGAAACACCAGTAGGTTACTTAGGCTCGGAGTAGAGTTACTTTAGGATATTCTTATGTTGAAGAGTAACCTCATTATGTTTTAGAGTAAGGTTACTTATATTTAGTACCTTACTTCTGCTACCAGTACCTTTACTCCTACAACCAGTAATATCATTCTATATTCGTGTCTTGATCAGAATCTCATCCCTATCAATATCAAACATCTTTTTCATGGACACTTGAAAATCGTGTATTAGTTGTGGTGATGAGCTAGTATAGATCATATCATCAACATAGAGATTGACGATAAGTAAGTTGTAAAACCCTAAATTCCGTAATCCTAATTTTACGTATAATTTTAAAAAAATCTAAATAACAATACAAGTAATTAAAAACGTGAATATAATTTAACGAATTAACCATATATCCAAATAATTACAACGATACGTCACAAGTGAAAATATTTTGAAACCTAAAACGAAATACGAGAACTATTTAAACGCGACACGAATAATTATTGTTGGGCCATTCCTTTTGTACACAAACTAATCACACATGAAGGATTCAAAAACTAATTGAGCCCATGATTCTTTTCCTTGGCCTTGGCCCATGTCGACCCACAACCATCACATAATAAGAATCCCGTTGTTGTATTTCTGTCACAACAACTAGTTATAATACCCGTGCACGCACGGGGTTTTTCCAGAAAAATTTAATTATATAGTATTATCGTTTAAAAACAGAAAATCTTATGTATATTTTAAAAAGTTAGAGCATCAACATGTGCGAAAGTAAGAAAAATAGTTAGCAGAAATTGTAAATATAACTGTGGCATCGACCTTGTATTTGATTCTTGAGCGTGTCTCCTTATAATGTTATTAGGTCAAAGGTTCTTTGATCACATGGGTTTACACATAAATCAAATTTATTTTAAAATATTTGCTTACAATATGGACATATAAGAATTTAACCGTGAAAATTATGATATAAGTACAATTAATAAGTATGCATGAGTTTTTCATTATGTATTAACATCTATTAACATTTTGTAAAAAATTTATTGGATGAAATATTTAACTTTGTTTAGCTGTCATAGATGTTAATGTTGAGGTTGATGTTATTGTTTAACTTTAACTATTGATATCATATTGTACAAAATGTGCGAATTTAGTAGCACATAATGAGCGTTGATGAAGTTAAAATATACTCCGTAAAGTTTTTTAAAAATGTTTTTCCGGATATCTGTATATAAACTTTAAATAATAATTACGTGAGTCGTTATAAGTACAATCGCGTATATTTATTTTCATATCACAGTAACTCGTACCTACCATTTGATATTTTTATTACCGTTAATAATAATTTAACTGTATTTAATATTCAAACCCGTGTACGTATAGATTAAACTTTTAAATAAGATAACATAAGTTTTTATTTATATTTAACGTACAGAGTAAAAAGATATTTTCATAGATGAAAGCATATAACTAATATTTATTTTAAAAGTATTTAACATATATTTAAACTAATTTATACATTTATAAAATTTTGTAAATTTAATATATAGAAGTCTCAAACCAATACTAATACTCATGTAATTGTAAACTTTAAAGTGTAGGGGTATAAGTGTAATGGGTTATTTGTTTATTATCTAAAGTTATCAAAAAACATGAAGATTTATAATTTTACACTGAACTCCATATAATATATTTAAAATTCAACCACTAATGTTTTATTAATTACCTCCTCTTTTTTTAAGTTTTTATTTTCATAAATTTGACACATATATTTTTATGTGTTTTTTTTCCTCAATCAAATTCTCCACCAAATTTATTAAAGTTTGACCAAAATTAATTCAATTTTGACTTTTTATTAGCCAATCATATTGTTCGATTTCGCCTATGTGTCAAAATCGAGCTTTCCTATTGGCCCAATTTTTTTTTCACTAAGATTGTTTTGTCAAAAAAACTCTAAAATGATGTAATTCCTTTATTATATAAAAGATTATACGCTACAATAAAAGTTCTAAAACCCTAACCCTCAAGAAAACATATAGCGGCCTTCACTATTTCTGGTGGTTCTTTTTTTTCTGTTCGAGACTAAGAAGAGGAGAGCAGGTGTAGAAGTCGTGGTTGCAGCCATGTATTCTATTTGCAGCGGCCTTGTGGTTCCAGCTTTGGGTTTTGTCATGGCAGCCTTGGTTTCTTTCATAGCAGATTCATTGGGGTTGTGTGTGTCGATCCAAGTGATGTTCTTCTTGTTTCTTTCGGTCTCGTTATCAGTCTAAGGTACCACATGTTAAACCATTTGTCATCACACGACATATATTATACAAAACCAGATCTGAACCATGCTTACTAATCATTATAATCCCATTGACAAGCTAATGGTGTTCCACGTTAAATTGGTAATCATATGTATAATCTATACGCCGCACAAAAATATGTTAAGTCTTAGTGTCGCGCATGGTTTTCTTCCTAATCGACCAGGTTATTCCAGCCCTAATCCGTGTCCTTAGAACATGTTTAAATATCACATAATAACACATTAAATGGGGCGTATAAATCTGGAAACCCTAGTGTATTTTAACATGGGATTGGAAAGGTTAAGGATTTCAAGTCTATGATTTTTGTGATGAATTGTCACATGTTTTCCCTCGTTATCTTGATTACTTGATGTGTATTGAGTGTATGTCGATTTGAAGGGTTTAAAACATGGGCAATATATGTCCTAAAGTATTTATAAACTTGCATGTTAGTCGGATTTTGAAGGGATAAAGGATTGAATTTGTTTCTGTCTCACTGCATAAACTGTCCAGATTTTGGGTCGGGTTCATAGGGGTTTAAAATGATTATAACAACATGTTTCTGAGTAATTCTTGAGTCTAAATTTAATTTCATGATGTGTACTATCTGAATATCAAGTTTTATAGCCATTGGAGGTCGGGAGGATGGTCTTTTGATTTTTACTAGGTTAATTGTCAAAACTGTTTTTCGGATACCTGAAAATCAGTAGCAGTTTTTGATTTTTCATTTTCAAACCATAATGAGTTAAGGCCTCTCCTTTTACAGGGGTTAAATATAGGATATTTATGACTTCCTGGAATTTTTATAGATTTTTCTGAAGAGTATAAATGGGCTAACCAAACGCAAACTTTCTGGGTGTTTGTGCAGTTATTTTTCTGGGTAGGTCTGGAAAGGTGAATTTTTAAAGGATACTTACACTCACTAATAAAATCTGCAAAAATTTGAGTAACTACTTAACTTATGTGGGAACCTCAGGAAAAATTGGGAGAGTCTCTGGAGTTCATTTGATGTGTCTTAAAATTCATGAGAAACTGACCTAGAATTGTAAAATAAACCTAAAACGAGTAATGAGTATAACTATAAGTATAAATCATTAAAGACCATTTATAACTTATGAAATAAACATATAAGTATTAAGTGATCCCTATTTCATGTAGATCATTTGAAGAGGCGTGACGTTGTTTCCTTGTGTTCGTTCATTCATTTGCTTTCCTTTCATGCGCGTTAAGGTACATATATTCTGACCTTTTCGGTAAAGGTTTCTCATGATTCTTCCTTCCCTATCTTTGACTGTTTGTTTGACTATGCTATGTTTGCTCTGAGCCTTCTTTTGAAGACTTTCCTATATTAATCTGTTATATATACTATATTGAACCCTGCTATGTTTCCCTTAATTTATGAACCTTTGATATGACTTGATTTGAGTTTGATTTTGAACCCGTGACATATGAACCCTTTCTATGCTTACCTTGAAATTTGATATGACCCACTTGATCTGATCCTTGTCATGAACCATATGTTATAATTACTTGATTTGTACCTTGACTTGAACTCCGTTATGAATCTGGATATGATTCCTTGACTTTGATTCACTATTTTGACATGACCTCTTTGTACCTCTACTATGATTCCCTGCTATTGATATTCTCATTTATGATCTATTTGATATTCATCCATTATGACCCTAATGATATGACACTTGATATAGTTCGTTCATTACCTTGTGACCTTAGTCCTTGAACCCTTGAAACTTGGAAACTGCATTTAGTATTATAACTGGATGTGAAAACCTTTAGTAATTATTTTATGAAAATGTTTTGAGAAAAACCTATTTTAAAATAATGCTTATGAGCACTATGTGATACCACATTTATATGGAATTTTATTAACTTTTATGATAACTACTTTTAAAGACTACCTTTATGAAAACCGTTATTAAAGATCACTTTCATGAAAGCCAGTATTAAAGGATTTCTTTAAATGAAGAATTGATATAAACTTTCGAATTGAACTTTTGCTATGAACCTTTGAACTATTTAAATTGTGAACCCTTGATTATGGACCTTTGATATCCTGATGACTTAGACCTTTGCCAAACTTTTACTTTGCCTTCTCATTACTATGTTCCATTCCCTACCGCTATTATGATTTCTGACCTTGGTACATCTGACACCTTTGGTTCATTGGTATTATGTTGTCTGGAAACTCTTTTGAAAAATATAACTTGGTAATATGAGATAAAACTATTTGAACTAATTTCTAAAAATATGACAACGTGTCAGTTTCTAAATGGAGGTTTAAATAACCTTTGTCAGAAATGTTTTAAGGAAATACTTTTACGATAACCATGTTTTAAAATGAATTGCTAAGTTTTCCAAATCAGTTTCTTATAACATATTCACACTTGTAAACTTTGAACCATTGATACGAACCTTTGCTTGTTTAGGATTCCCTATGCCACTGCTATGATACCCTTTTATTATTTGAATCTGTATTATATGGACCATCTGATATGAACCTTTTGACTTACCTCTGATTTATGAAACTGCTCATCTGATAAAATCTGACATATATATATCTGATATGATCTGTAAAATCTGAACCTCTGTTTTTATCTGGACATTGAATTTTGTTATGTAACCTGAACTTTTAAATTAGACATTGACCCATTCAGTATGAAACCCGGACTATCACTAGGCATGGGGGTTCCACGTCCGTGTCATTGATGCACCAGTGGCATGACTCATGTGTGGGTGAGTGATTTCTCACACCGTCCCTTTGATTATGGTCTGCACGTGAATGGGTAAGGGGCGAATGGATGCATCCTAGGTCTGATATCTGTTATCTGTTATCTGTTATATTTATCTGTTATCTGGTGAATGTGGCTGTGTGTGCAATACACGTCCTTCACAACCCATTGAGGTCACCCCTCTGTTTACATCTGATATTCTGAGGCCTCCCCTCTGGATTTCATATGAGGCTGTTACTGTTATTATCTGTTCTGTTCTGGGCACGGGGTTGAGATACTGAATAGACCTTTACCTTTACATTTACTTTTACATTATATTCATATTATACCTTCTGATACTTAGCTATTGC